>BHFT01020033.1:0-50885 GCA_004320025.1 Laticauda laticaudata | reverse complement strand
AGGGCCGTAAGGTGTGGCAAATCGTGGGTAAGGTGGACCATGATCAGATCCCACTATATGGCTTGCACTGGAGTTTTTATCTATCCCAACGCTATTACCCATTCCAAAGGTTCCCTGCCCATTCCACAGCCTATCTCAACACCATCCCACTGCTATCTAACCCATCCCACAAGCATGCAAAGGCCTTAAACCATTTCTAAAAGAAGTTTCAGCAAGACTTTATTAAAAAAAGAAAATGAAGCAAGCCGTGTGATCATAAATAGACTTTATTAACACAAGGCATATAAGACAAAATTAGTCTCTGGTACTACCTCTTGGCTCCACTCAGTCCCCAGGGTAAGGGTGCAGGTATGTGGAGTGCTGGTGCCTGGAGTGCTCGTCATCTAGCTCCAGAAGCAGTAAAGCAGCAGAAGCTCCAGCCCCAGAAGAGCAAGCCCGGTATGCTGCAGAAGCCCAGGAGAACCAGAGTGTGAGGGCCAGGGGGCGGGATGGTGGCCCTGTCCCTCTTGCCAGGGCTGGCAGCAGATGGCTTGAGGCTTGCTGTGCTTCCGCATGGTTGGTGGTTGCTGACTGCAGGAGAGGCTGGCAGGAACAAGGCTGGCAGTGCAGGCTGGCACCAAGGCTGGAGGAAGGCTGCCTGGCAGGCCACCAAAGGTGGCAGGTGGCAGGCAGGCAGACAGCAAGGCTGGCAGTGCAGGCTGGCAGGCAGGCTGGCAGGCAGGCAGGCAGGCCACAAGCTGGCAGGAAGGCTGGCAGGCAGGGCACCAAGTCGCTGGCAGGCAGACATGACCAGGCTGGCAGGAAGGCAGGAGCAAGGCTGGGCAGGCAGACTGGCTGGCAAGCCAAGGCTTGCAGGCAGGCTGGCAGCAAGGCTTGCAGGGGCTGGGCAGAAGGCTGGCAGGCAGACATGCAGGCAGGGCAGAGCAAGGCAGCATCCGTCCCGGCAGCAGTCTTTCCTCTGAATGGTTGGACCTGCTTCGAGCTGCTTCCGTTATATCGACAGCGGATCGGGCTGACGCAATTGCATCCCCCCGCAATGCGGCAATTAACGGCCCAGGCATCCGTTAGGCTTCCGCTGTGCATCCGGCTAGGCTTTGCCTTGTGCATCCACTTCATCCGCTCTTGCCATCCGCTCTGCGATCCGCTGTATCTGTTTCGCTTCCGTCTTCCCTGAGGCCGCCGGAACGCCCTGACGGATGGGTGCCATCCGTTTTCCCATCCGCTTTCCATCTGCTTAGGGCTTCCGTTCCGCATTCCGCTTTCCATTCCGCCCTTGCGTCCTCCCTGCATGTCGTGTCTATCCCGCTTCCGGTCTTATCAAATTTTTGCCTCTTTTGAGGGGATAACAACGGATGGAACATTTTGCTTGTCCGCTGTGTCCTTTTTGCATCCGTTGGGCAGTGTGACATGGGCTTTAGTTCCTGGAATCTACTCTTGAGAAGAACTACATCTAGATAGATGACAGAACATCTATTGGCATGAAAAATGTTCCAGTCTCGTTTACCAAAGGATAGCTTGATGGAAGACTGCTTGGGATAAGCCAGTTATTAATATTTAGTCTTCAAATTTCATTAATTATCACTGTGGATTTGAACCCATAAATTAGAGATCAAATTTTGGTGAAATTATGTTGGATGCTTTTAAATGAGCACCTCCATGGATGCGATATAATAATATGAGATAATTAAAAGTGTTACTGGTATTTATTGCTATTTTTCCTAATAATGCTACTGAAATTATTTTTAGAGGACAGTTACTATTTATTGGGAAATGAAGAAATATTTGTGGAATATTTTACCCCTGTTTTTCTCATATTTACTTATGGGACTAAAATCACTTTGAAAGTTTCATTGGGAAGAAACAAGCTTCTAAAGCTTATAAATATTGACAAAATACCAGCCTGGAGAAATGTGGATCTGAAGGCAAGAAGAAATGACCTTGAGGAACAGGAGGAAGAGCTGCTACTGAGACAACAGTCTGATAAAAGAAATTTGAGTTCCTACCAGATCTATAACCTGGGAAAGCATCCATACAAGACCCATCTTACTTCTCACCAAGATTAAGGAGGGAAAGTACATTTAGGCTTACAAGAGCCTGTTATTATAACCTTTTAACCTTATAATAAAAATGGAATTAGCATGCATGATTTCAATTTCCTAGTCCAGTCTACCTTGAAGTATTGACAGTGAAGGAATTGAAATGACAATGAAATTGTGCAGGATAATTTCACAGCTCAATGAAAGAAAATTTGAGGAAGATCCAGACCCAGTTCTTCAATTTTCCCATCAATATGATCAAATACACCTCCATCTGCTACCCTGGAAAGCTCCGAGAGAGAAGGACAAAATCCATATCAATCAAGATGGGCAAAAAAGATCAATTCTTCAGGAAGGGATTAGGAACAACTTGCTCAATAACATCTATGTTTAGTATATTGACTTTACCTGGTAGAAGGGATTATGGCAGTGGTGGAATCCCTCTTGAAGACAGATATCATCTTCATCATCATAATTCATTTCCTCCATGCAGATGGTGGAGGAAATGATGTTCTGTTATGGTCCTTTGAAATCAGCTGCAATAGCAATAGCATTTAGTCTTATCTACCAGTCCACAGTGCTTTGCAGCCCTAAATGGTTTACAGACTCAGCGTATTGTCCCTGACTATCTGGGTCCTCATTTTATTGATCTCAGAAGGATGGAAGGCTGAGTCAACCTTGAGCCGGTGAGATTCAACTGCAGGCAGCTGACAGTCAACAGAAATAGCCTGCAGTACTGCATTCTAACCACTGCACCACCACAGCCCACTGCACCACCATTGCATGGTTCCCTTATATTATGGGAGTAAGAGGTTTTGTGGGAGAGAGAGGACTTCACTCCAGGGACTAGGATGACAGATCAAAAGGTTTGATTTGATTTGATTATGTTGAGCAGGGAGTGTTATTTCAATAATTGGCCAATTCAGCTGATCTCAGATCCAGATACCAGATTATTCAGTTCCAGATACCAGATGATCAAGCAAAGTCAGTATGCCAAGTAAATTGACATGAGGATGTCACTTCATAGTCTAAGAAGGGAGGACGTCCCTGATTTATTAGAGCAGGTTTTGTAGTGAAATTGATTATAAATGTATTTGCGTGATTCAGCCAAAATTCAATTTTGAAGCATTTATTCAGTACATCCATTCACTTGATGAATTGAACTGATTTGACTCAAAATTTATTTGCTTCCTTGATTTGAATTGGATCAATTTGAATTGGACCCAAGTGGAAGATTTGAAATAAGCCACTTCTGTCTAAACATCCAAGCGATCTGAAATCTGGGGAAGTGCTATTTGTTTGGCAATTCAAATGGATTGCCTGATTTTGGTTCTGAACAATCAGTTGGGAGATTTGATCAAATAATTTTTATATCACACCTCTGAATCAGATATTGGCACAGCTCTCATATATATGCTGAACTGACTACAACATTCTTGTTCTGCCATGTGAAAAATAGCTCAAATAATTCTTTTTTGTATTGCTGTCTACCCTGAAGTATATTGCAGCTGTAGAAAAACTGTTGTTGCTTTTTAATCACAACTCACCATCTATGGGTTGTCCCTTTAGGAAATGCTTGTACGTTATAAGAGAGAAAAATAAGTGAAACAAGCACCACATATCGGTGTTATTTGCTCAAACGTTGTTTATACACCAGTTAACTCAAATTAAGCTTCCTTAACATTCAACAGTAAAGTTATACAAGCATGAAAGGCTTGGGGTGAAGGGCAGCTAATTTTTCACACAACCCTTCTTTTAAGTATGTGCAGAGCCCACATTGTTGTCAGCCTCAAAAAGGATTAATAATTTTGTTTTGTGCATGAAGGAAAGTCAGTGTAGCTTTAAAAGGCTCTCTAAGCCTCAGCAATACTTAATTCGTAAAAGTTAGTAGTGCATTACAAGAAAGAAGAAAATTCCTATCAAAAAGCTAGATGTTTCCAGTTTTGCCTCTACACACTTCTATCAAATAGATGAAGCTAAATGAACAGTGGTGTCTCCAGTAAATGTCACCATAGTAAATTGCCATAAAAAACCATAGGATTTATGTACAATCATTCCTGTTCCTAATCAATCAATCTAACTGCTATTTGAATTTACAGCTTTCAATAACTTCAGCAAAAAATTGCACCTAGTGTTTTTATCATGTTTTAGCATTTTTTTTGATAAAAATTTTATTTGGGTTTTCACAAAACATAATACAAGTAAAATTTCATTTTTTGAGAATAGCATGGTCCCGGGTTATCACTTCTCCATACAGACACAAATTCAATTTTCATTTCAATTTTCGTGTTCTATTCCCATTATTCTTATTACTATTTTAACATTTCTCTCAATAATTTCCCCTTCCTTCAGTTTTTCTCAATTCTTACTCCTTTTAATTTAATCTCATCTCTTATCTAAATTCAATTATATAATATATATATCTTCTAATTTTCAATAGCCTTCTAGTCATGCATATTATACTTTTGTTCTGTCTGTTTCAATTCATATTTTTCTTTTCTCATTAACAAAATTTATCCCTGATAGTTACTAAATTGGAGTATGACACTTTGTATCTTTTAATTTTTATCCATTCAACTCTGATTTAAACTTAAGTTATGCCTTTACAATTATAACATTCAATAAAACACAATAACTCCCAGTCGAATTCTGCAGCTTTGTTCAGCTTATTCTCCTACATCATGTATAGTTGTGCTTTTAAGTTGTAGCAACGTTTCGGAGAATCTCATTGCATCATCAGACTTCTAAGATGGCAAATGAGATTCTTGGCGACGTTGCTAAACTTTTAAAAGCCAACTATGAATGGTAGAAAAAATACCAAACCAAAGCTGAATACCATACAATACATACAAGCTGAATACCATAGACAATACCATACAAAGCTGAATACCATGATATAACTATATATATATATATTACTACTATATAATACTATATATCTATATATATATACTATATATATTATATTATTACTATATAATATATACTATATCATGGTATTCAGTATATTAATATAATTATAATTATATGTTTTTTTTAGCTCTCCACGGGAACAGCACATATATATATAGGTGTGTGGTGACAAGCGAGTGTTGTGTGTGTGTGTGTGTGTGTTTGTGCTGTGTTGTGTATGTGTTGTGTTCAGCTTCCTTCGGGTATTATCCCACGTCTTGTAATTGTGCCTTTAAAGTATGTAAGCAAGTTTGCAGATCTCATCTGCCATCATCAGGCTTTCTGTATTGAGTTCATCTGTGAGTTCATGCTATCACAGCTGTTTTCAGTTTTAAATTTGAGGCTAGCCTACTGCCTGTGCGCAGATATGGTTTTTTCTTTCATCTGATTGGTTGGGACTCTGGTCTGTGTTTATTGTCTTGGAGTTTGCTGTGTTCTTGCTTGATTGGTGTTTCTAATTTCTTCCTATCTGTTTTGTGATTTGCATTGGCTGGCAACATTTTGTTCTGTACTTGCGAGGCTTTAGTGCAGCTTGCTCCCAATCTAAAAGGACAGCTGTCATTTTGTTAGGAAGCTAGGTTCTCATCTGGGTGCCTGGTTGGGGTTGTTTGACCCTGGAGGTATTAGGGGAGTCTGCTCTGTGTCATTGTTTGCCCTGGCTGTGGTATGATTTTCTTCGTCTCAAACAATATATATATATAACATGACAACAATAATAAATAAAATACTTATCAATAAATAAAATAAAATACTTATTCTACTTCCAATTCAGCATCTACCATTAATGTTAGTACATAATCTTTGACACCGAACATTCCTTTTCAATAGGATATCATCATTCTAAGAACAACTTATAATATTTTCCATTATTTTTTTAGTTTCTTTTCATATTCTCTTCACTGTAAATTTTTTACTAACACATTTATAATAATGATTAAAATGTTCCCTCTTCTTCCTATCTTTCATTCTCTTCATTCTCTTTATTATATTTAACTTTTATAAAACATTCAATGACATTACAATGAGTATTTTTCTGTTCATTTTTCATCACAAAAGTTACATTTCTATTTTAAATTATAACATTACTATCTTATGTCACCTTGCCAGAGATCCCCCTTTCAATTAATTTTTTACACATTATCTCTGTTTGTATGCTTTACCGTGTTTCTAATGTCCCTGGTTCTGTCTTTATAATTTCTTTTTCCTTTCCTCTTCTCCTCTTCTTCTCGTTCCTTTTTGACACCCTTCTCTCTCTATTTCTGATCTTCTTTCTGTAATCTCTCTCCTGTTTCTTCCTAATGTTATATTTCTTTTCAAACTATCTCTTTTTGGTGGTTTTTTTTCAGATTTACATTTTTTAACTCGTCTTTCTCTCCCTTTCCTTTCTTTTTCTCACAAAGAAATACATTGTCATTGAAAATGGCTTCTTCTTTGTCCCGCCCTTCTTGTTCTACATGCATTTTTGTTTCTCATAGTTTCAGGAATCCATTTCTAAAAATGCAATATTGAAGCAAAAGATAACTCTCTTTCCATCTTGTGCATCTTCTCTTCTGTTTTTTTTAAGTTCCCCATTCTCAATTCTTCAAGAGTGATACCTATTTTAAAACTTTTTAAAACAACCACCTCGATTAGATTTCTAGTCCTTTAGACTCAATAGCCAAAAATCCCAAAAATCACAAAGTCAATTCCAAATAATCAAAGACTGTTTTCTTCTTTGCTTCTTTTTCTTTTCACTTTTCTCTTATCCTGGGTTCTCTTATTTGTTACAAAGTTTTCAGTTAAAATGTACACTTTTAAGGGAATCTTGTTAAAGTTTCACTGTTAATTCTCTTTCACTCTTCCAGTGGTTCCTCCTTTTCTCAGATCCCACCTTTTTGCTTTTTTCCTTCTTTTAAAGTTTTTGAGAATCCAGAAATCTTTAATTATCCATTTTGACATTTTATTTTCAAGTTTAAATATCCTGTTACTGTCAAAGTGGACTTTTGCCAATTTCTTTGCTTAAATCTCTTAATTGTCAAATATACGGGAAAAAAAGGAAAAAATGCAATCTTCCCTTTCCCTTCTCTCTCATTCGCAGCTTCAAAGTCTTCTTTGGGAACAAGTGTTGCTTCTTGTATTAATTCAAATTCCAGGGTACCTTGTATTGTGTTTTTCCAGTTCAACCCTTGGTGAGCCAAAACTGTTCTCTTCTTATTTTCCTCCTGCACATTCTTTTCCAGTCGAGTTCTTTTTTGAGGTGGCGCACTTTCTGACCATCCACTTCAACAATAGCCAGCTGGGAGAGATGTTGGCTTCCTTGACCCTACTGGGCCAGTCTCCCCCTCTTCACATCTTTACGTGGTGGCTTTAGCACCAAAACTAGTCAGCTTGGGGGTGATCCAGTTGGCGAACACAGGTCAACTGTGCAAATCGCAAGATTTCGGTCTGTCGCCGAAGAAACTCAACAGACCTCCATGTTTTAGTATTGTTCTTTCTTCTTTCTTCTTTATGTTATTTTTTTCGTTTCATTTTCTTCCATTCAATTCTGTCATTCTTGAGATTGTTAGGCAAGTCTCTGCAGTTTTCCTGAAAAGTTTTATTCAGGGTATTTTGCCCTTGCCTCCTTCTTCTAGGCCTGAGTGAGAAAGCTCTTAACTTTAACTCACTGCGCTTTTTTTTAAGGTGGGACTACAACTACATCCTCCGTGTTTTCTTAGGCTGATGCTTAACAATGCAACAAACTGCTTCTTCTCTTCTCTCTCTTAGTCTTAGGCAAATCCTGGCTGACAGTACAGTCTGAGTAGCAGGGTGTTTCCCAGAACCTACAAGGCTGTGTCTTGGGTTTTAAATGGGGAAATATCTCTAGTTATTTAGAGACCTTATCTACTTACCTTTCTGTCTGTCCTACCTATTCTTCTTCTATTTCTGTCTCTGTATCATCTATCTATCTATCTATCTATCCTATCTATCTATCTATCATATCTATCCATCATCTATCATATTTTATATAGCTTGCTATCTCACAAAAGTGTTGATTGTATGGTTTATTAAATATAATTCATTATTATTTATTATTTTAGAAAAAATGCATGTATTACCATCTATATGGCCTAATGCAAGTTTTGAAAGCCTCATTTTTTAGAAAAGGCAAGTCTCTCCAATACAATGTTAATATAATATAATAATCATAATGTAATATAATAATATAATAATAATAATATAGATACGCGTTTTTCAAAGAAGTTGAAGGAATTATTCTAGTTTAGCTACTGAAGGAAGGATCTCACAGACTGACTTGCATTATAATGGCAATGACAAGTAGCACACAATAATGCAATGGGATATCTGCAAGAAGTACCATTTTGCCCTGCAAACAAGGAACTGGTGGAGCAATGTGTTAGGAAATATAAGTCACTAACAGGTATTTGGGTTAGAAATATATAAAACCCAGGATAACATTTTAGATAGTACTATGTCTTTAAGGGATTGGGTTGTGTTTCTTCAAATCGGCATAAGATGGAGCCAGAAACTCTGGGTTGTCTTGTCTTGAGTCTCAGAAGAGAGTATATCCTTGTTTCCTCTCTGTTGAAAAGTATGCCATTGCTCCATTTTTCCTAATGACTCGATACTCCCTGGATTTTGATGTAGTTTGTTATGCAACTGTTTTTTGAACACCCTGGATTTGATATTTGGATTATCCTGGATACTAAAAACTGACTGATTTACCTGTGAATGACTTTGATGCTCTATTTTGGACTTTGCTTCAACTTTCTGGAAGTAAAACCTACAATTTACTGTCGTGGTGATCTGTGACTGTGTGTGTATTATTCAATACACTTCTCTCAAATCGTCTCCCTGTATGCACTCATTCCTAATGGGGAATTACCTCAACACGATAAAAAGACAAGTAACAAAAAATAAAGAAGCTTACAGTCTTTTGACTTTTTAAAATTTACAACAGGCAAGCACTGCTAACTACCCCCAGACTCAACAATTGTTGATATGAAAGACAACATAGTTGGATAGTGGATGTGGCAGGATCTGGAGGCAGCAGAATAGAAAAGAAATAAGATTCACAAAATACAAAATGTCCGGAGCAAATCACAAGTTCAACAGAGTAGAATGACAGTGCAAACAGATAAGGAACCAATAGCATATGCTCCTGGAATACAATCCTAAAACACCTTTGGAGCACCAACATGAACCCATCGGGCATTGACAAAATCACTCATCAGTCAATTGCAAAAGGCAAGTTTACAGAAGCTTGTATATCCTGCAACAACACTTTCTCATACAGTGGTTGGGATTTCAAATTTTTTTTTACTCCCGTTCTGTGGGCATAGGCTTTTGGTGGCATGGCAGGGGAAGGATACTGTAAAATCTCCAGTCAGAGGTGGTATTTGCTAGTTCTCCAAACTACTCAAAATTTCCACTACTGATTCTCCAGAATTGGTCAGAACATGCTGAATACCACCTCTGCTCTCATATCATCAAACATCTGCCTATCCCAGGTCCCAAATGCCAACCCCAATCTAAACACATGGATGACTGTGGAACCATAATAATACCATAATAATATGACCTTCAAAGTTTTGCCTCCACTTCCACAGTTACTGAAATGTCACCACTTCCACCGCTACTGAAGTTCTCAAACTCTGCATCAGAAAGATCCATCCCTGTTTTAGGCTTACTATATTGAGGAAATTTAAAAGGGATTGGGAAGTTCAAGTTCAAGTCATTAGTGGCTTATACAGTTCCCCACTTCTCTTACATATTTGTGTTCTGCTCTGTTCTTCCTGCTAGTTCTTGGATTCCACAGGATTTGCATTTTCTTAAATGCAATTTCAAGCTGGTTTCTAGAAAGGATCTAAAAAGGCACTGACACAGATGAAAACTCAGTGTTCAAATTCAGAGTGAATGTGAAATTGTCACTTATCTCTATATGAGCTCAAGCACAAAGGTACTTTGACAAGTATCCCCCATTTATATAGGTACTGTATACCTGTAGTGTACAGAAACTATAGAAAGTAGTAGAAAGTAAACTACAGAAAGTTTACCTGTAACTTTTGAAAGAGTCTTCTGCTTGAATTCAGGGTGTTGTCATCTTTCCAAGTTGAGTTGAGTTCCTCAATGCATATAAGATTGTAAAGAAAGTTTCTTTAGCAAGCTTTTGCAATTTTTTTTTTAGTTTTCCTAAATCTAACGGTTGAAGGACTTGCAAGACTTGGGATATGTTCCATTTTGTCTGGTTTGGTAAAATTCTTTGGAACTCAACCCAAGGGTGCTTAAATTGATCCTTTGCCATCAGATTAGTTTAGTTTAGATTGATTAGATTAACAGAGTTGGAAGGGACCTTGTAGGTCATCTAGTCCAACCCCCCACTCAAGCAGGAGACCCTACACCATTTCTGACAAATAGCAGTCCAATTTCTTCCTGAAAGCCTCAAGTAATGAAGCTCCCACAACTTCTGAAGGCAAGCTGTTCCATTGGTTAGTTGTTCTCACTGTCAGAAAATTTCTCCTTATTTCTAGGTTGAATCTCTCCTTGGTCAGTTTCCATCCATTATTCCTTGTCTGACCTTCAGGTGCTTTGGAAAATAGCTTGACCCCTTCCTCTCTGTGGCAGCCCCTCAAATATTGGAAAACTGCTATCATGTCTCCCCTGGTCCTTCTCTTCACGAGACTATCCACGCCCAGTTCCTATAACCGTTCTTCATATGTTTTAGTCTCCAGTCTCCGAATCATCCTGGTTGCTCTTCTCTGCACTTTTTCTAGAATCTCAACATCTTTTTTTATAGTGTGTTGACCAAAACCAGATACAGTATTCTAGATGTGATCTTACTAAGGCTTTATATAGAGTTGTATTAGTACCTTACTTGATCAGGTTATCCAAGGGGATTTTTAGCATGAAAATGTGCTAATATAAGCCTACTGTGGAGTCTTAAAAGATTATTATTACCACTCAGTTAACAATATTAAGAATAGCAAATGTGAAATTGTCAAGATTGGTTCTCCTGATTTTTTTTAACTTTGATTTTTGCTATTAAGTATGAGTGTAAGGTCCTGCACATTCAATTGGACAAACCTCCTCTAATACTGAATGTTTATTGCTTTGGATAATTGCTTTAAAAATATTTCCAAAAATGAAAATGTCCATTGTTTATCAATGACTTAGCTGCTTAATGTTATATCTATTTAAAAAGAATTTGAAGCACCATCCTGAAAAGTCACCCAACATATAAATATTATTACTGCCAGCACTGTGATGTTGAAATAAGCTACAGAACTGCAAACGTTTGTAGAATTCTAGAATGTGTGGTCTTGTTACTGAAAGTTCAATTTAATTAATTGTTTAATTAACAAAAATTAAGTACAGTGTTCAATACTGTTTAGCCCGGGTTTTGTTTAAACACTGTTAGGCAGGTAAAGATTCTCCACATTTGAATGGCTTTCACATTCTGTTCATATGTCTTCTGATTCCTAACTCCTATTAAATAAATTGCGATCAGTCATTCAGGGCCATTAACATGCAATTCAGCTGACCAATGGCATGGCCAAGGCAGCAATCCTAAACATGTAAACAATATACAAAGACACCAGGGCAGCTATGAAAAGTGTGTATATGCATTTATTTATTACTGGAGATAGAGAATTTGGATGCTGGAGAAATAGTGCTAGGTTTAATTAGCCTGCAACTTTTATTTATGAGCACTTAGCAGAAAGTAGCTGGCTCTTTGTGAGTTGAACAAGGGTAGCCCAATCAGCACACAGAGTGGAGGAATTCAGCTTAGCTCCTTACTTCTTTTTTTTTTTGTTAGATACAAGTGACATGTAGAATTCAAGCTAACTACTTTATTATGTTCTGCCCATAATATAGGAATCTCCCAGGATTTCTTGGCTGCTCTTGAAACAGATAGATATGGTTCCATAGAGATTAGAGGGGATCAATCCTGGATCTCTTATGATTGGACAATGTTTCAAGACTAATCTCCCACTTGAGCTCTCCTCCCTGCCTGGCTGGGCATTTCCCAACATCTTTTGATGCTAAATTTACTTATCTTTTCACTGTACTGTATAGAAGAGAAAAATGAGGTTATACAAGGACAACCTTTGTTCCATCTGCCTGAAGAATTATAAAGACATAATTTGTCCCGTGGTGTTTCTTGTCTGGACTACCTTTTAAAGGGTGACACCTACGATAATGGGAATGGCAGCACCAATCCCATTCCATATTTTTGCCCATAAAGAACTTTTTTTTCCTGCATGCTTTTCAACCTGCAGGAAATGACAGCATTCCTTGTGAGGGTGGAAAACTGTCACACATAGTCACTCCTCATTTTGGTGTAGCATCTATGTAAAATAGGCTGAACATTTTCTCTGAGATGATAGCTGGTTGCATCAGCTATTTTGGAAGATATTTTGGAAGCCCTCTGATATTGGCAAATATATGCATGTGTGCATATATGTGTGTCTCTATTGTACATACATAGTTATAATATACAGTCATACTGTCTATGTATACATACAAGGATGGAGAATGTTGATTTTTCAAAAGGAAGTTCTTTAAAGGAAAAGGGAACGGGTCCAAGTCATTTCCAGATTCCTTTTCTATGTATGTAGTGCTTGCCTGGCCCTCCTTTAGTATATCTTTAACACTGATACAATGCTGAGTTTGCAAAAAGAAACATGAAGCAAAATTGCAGAAGAAACATAACATAATCACAATAATCAACAACATTTAAATGAGTTAGAGATCAAAACATTATATTAACTTCCAGGCTGAATATCGGTAGCTCTCTACTTACAAAAGTTCATTTAGTGACCATTCAGAGTAACCGAAGAAAGAGACTTATGACCATTTTTCAGATGACCATTGAAGCATCTCCAGGGTCACATTACCAAAATCCAGATGTTTGGCAACTGATTCATATTTATGATGGTGACAGTATCCTGGCTCATGTGATCACCTTTTGCAACCTTCTGAAAAGCAAAGTCAATGAGGAAGCCAGATTTGCTTCTCAACAGTGTTACTAACATAGCTACTGCAGTGGTTCACTTAACAACTGCGCCAAGAAAGGTTGCAAAATGGGGAAAAATCACTTAACAAATGTCTTGCTTAGCAACAGAAATTTTGGGCACAATTGTAGTTGTAAATGGGCAACTGCCTGTATTGTCTTTAAAGGATATTTTCATAAATATTTGATATTTTCATAAATATTTACATAAATCATATCAAATATCAAATTTGATATCACATTTGATATCAAATATTTGATATTTTCATAAATATTTACATAAATCATAAGGAGGTTGTCACTAAGCAATGGAAATAGATTCTTTTGCAGGAATGTTGCTAGTTGGAGCAGAAGCACAAGAGACTCTCTTCATAATCTTAATTTTTTCAATGGTGAAAAAAGTAAGGTTCTACATTTAGGCAAGAAAAATAAATGCACAGGTGCAGTATGTATGGTATCTCACTCTGTGAGAGGGATCTTGGAGTCCTAGTGGATAATGATTTAAATATGAGCCAGCAGTGTGCAGCAGCTTCCCAAAAAGCCAACACAGTAGTTCTAGACTGCATAAACAGAGGGATAGAATTATGATGATGTGAAGTGTTAATACCACTTTACAATGCCTTGGTAAGGCCACACTTGGAATACTGCATCCAGTTTTGGTCACCACGATGTAAAAAAATATGTTGAGACTCTAGAAAGAGTGCAGAGAAGAGCAACAAAGATGATTAGGGGACTGGAGGCTAAAACATATAAANAAAGAGTGCAGAGAAGAGCAACAAAGATGATTAGGGGACTGGAGGCTAAAACATATAAAGAATGGTTGCTGGAATTGGGTATGTTTAGTTTAATAAAAAGAAGGACATGACAGCAGTGTTCCAATATCTGTCACAAAGAAGAGGGAGTCAAACTATTCTCCAAAGCACCTGAGGACAGAGCAAGAAGCAATGGGTGGAAACTAATCAAGGAGAGAAGCAGCTTAGAACTAAGGATAAATTTCCTGACAGAACAATTAATCAGTGGAACAACTTGCCTCCAGAAGTTGTAAATGCTCCAACTCTAGAAGTTTTTAAGAAGAGATTGGATAACCATTGTTTGAAATGCTATAAAGTTTCCTGCCTAAGCAGGGGGTTGGACTAAAAGACCTCCAAGGTCCCTTGCAACTCTGTTATTCTATCTCAGTCAAATACAATATGTTATGGCAAAGGAAACCTTCTTGGAAAATAAGCATGTTCAGCCCAAAGAAAGTTATCCCTAAATTATATCAGGAAACAAATTGGAATACACTGTTTCACTTTGAAATTATATGTTGTAATGCTCAACCTCTAACCATATGATTTTCAATTGCATGAGAAAAAGTCAAGGGAATATCTCTAAAAATGTGTTAAACATCTTGGAAAGTCAGCTGTTGACTGCAGTGTAGTTTTGTAAATTCCAAACATAGTTTATGTGAGAAAGAATCGTAAAGGTTTCCCATCTCATGGTGGGTTAGGAAGAAAGGAAAGCATAAGATTACAACATTAATCTGGATTAAGCTTTATGCCATAATGATTATACTCTGAGATAGGGAGAGAATGCAAAAGAGGTGTTTGAGGATTCATAGTGTCCAGTGTGTGACACTCTAGGTGAAAGCAAGTTTACCAGATGTTCAGGTAATACTCTGCTTGATAAGAGGATAATATAATGTACAGAAAAAGTATGTATGCTGATCCCTTCACACAAGAAATTATATAGCAGAAAATATTGATCTCAAATATTTTTCAGTCCTCAGAGCTTTCGGGGAAAAAAGGCTAATTCAATAGGTTTTCTAAAAATTTCCCTTAGGACTTTATATTCTTCACATTCTGAATCCTGCATTGATATTGCATTCCTGAAGACTGCTAACTGGGTTAATAGAATGACATTGCTCTTGCTTATTCTCAGATACTACCGATGGCCCGCAATTATTTCCATCAACCACCGTTAGACAGGTTAGGATAGTCATTTGGATGTAATACAAAGCTGCAGGAAATCGTAATTCTGGGGTTTCTTCCCCAAACCCCCAAAACTTTAACCTTAGACTGTCTACTGTTGAGCTCAACCCCTTCCTAAGAGGCCTGTAGGGGGCATGCATAAGCGCACCAATCGTGCCTACCATTCCTGTCCGATTGTTTTTTTTTTATTTTTCTTATAAGTATCTATCTCATGTATTCAAAACTATATTTATTCTTATACCTGTATCTTGTAAGCGATTGACAAATCAAATAAAATGTAAAATGTAAATGTTAACAATGCTATTCAATCAGTTCCTGGAAAATAAATCAGACCTACTTCAAATCTTGGGGAAAAATTTGTATTTATATTCAGGAGAAAAAGAGTAGTATTTAGAAGTATATTAGACTTAATTAGGCTTTAAAAAACAATAGAAGCCATAAGTTTGGGGGAAATTAAGAGAAATTCACAGCAGCTGCACATGTAGGAATCACAGTGTTATGTATTTTCCACCTGATTACTACCCTGATGAATGGGTATGCTTGGGGTCATTAGGAAGGAATTTAGTTTTCACATTTGTTGGCATCCTATGGTTCATGTGTCTGTACAACTTTTTAAAGTTTCAAAATAAGCGGAAATTTGATGGATTTGATTGTTCTAGATCTGTTGTGCTTAGACATCTCAGATGTTTAAATTGATGAAATAGATTGTAGTCTGGCTTATAAAAATGGAGAGAAACCATTGGTTATTAAAAAGTGCTTACTGTATAATAGTAACATTGACTTACCAATGTTATTTACTGGTGGTGGCTAAATCATGGATCTCTACAGCTATCTAAGTAAACAAATCCAAACCTGATATTGTTCATTTGACACATAAAGTAACACAATAGCTTGTGGTTTGTTTCTTTCCATTTCTCTCATTTCAGGGTGATGCATTTAAAAATTGCACATATTTGCAAATGGACAAAAACAATGCAATCTGCATGATAAATATAATGTATAGATCCCTAGACAAAAATAATGCAATCTGCTTGATAAATATAATGTATAGATCCCTAGACATTTAGAAGTGGTGAGGAGAAAGGAGTTTTAATAATTTAATTTAGCTGTATATCAGAATATCATTATTTATCAATTCCTAATACTCTAATGTCCAATTTATAAGATGTTGTATAATAGCAATAGTACTTATTGCTATACTTATATACTGCTTTATAGTGCTTTACAGGTCTCCCTAAGTGGTTTACAGAGCCAGCCTATTGCCCCCAACAATCTGGGTCCTTATTTTACCCATCTTGGAAGGATGGAAGGCTGAGTCAATCTTGAACCTGGTGGGATTTGAACTGCCAAATTGTAGGTAGCTGGCAGGCAGCAGAAGTAGCCTGCAGTACTATACTCTAACCACTGTGCACTGAGGCTGATAATGCTCTCAATTATCCAGTTCTCTAGTGATAACAGTATCCATCCCTCTCAAGTTTTCCTTTTTTGTTGTTATTTTTTTTTAATGACTGGACTTTATCTGAGATCTGGAAAAAACAAACAAACTACCTGATGTATAAATAAAGAGTAATACAGTCTGTAGCTAATCCATCTCTTCCAAGTGAATCCTTGGGTGCTTTTCAGAATAGCTTGACCCTCTCTTTTCTATGACAGCCCCTCAAATATTGGAAGACTGCTATCATGTCACTATTAGCCCTTCTGTTCATTGGACTAGACTTACCTAGTTCCTCCCTAATGGTCATCAGATGGGGTGGGGTTCTTGGTGCTCTCTGAACTTGCTTGTTTTCTTGCAGATGTTTCATTACCCTAACTAGGTAACATCATCAGTGCTAGTATTGATAATGTTACCTAGTCTGGGTAATGAAATATCTGCAAGAAAACAAGCAAGCTCAGAGAGCCCCAAGGACTACTCATGTCAACCCTGAGCTACAAATATTGTCTCTTATTAGGTCATCATATGGTTTAGCCTCCAGTCCCTTGTTGCTTAATTAAGCTACATTCACATATGATTGTTTCATTCTTGCAGGCTTATCATTTCAGATAAGGGTTGGAAAATTCTGGGTAACCATATGGGACACCAGAAAGATATAAAACAACCTCTTATTCATAATGGTTCTTGGAGGAGCCATTTGGATTTTTGCAGCCAGATCAGTGGTGGGATTCAAATAGTTTTACTACCAGTTTGGTGGGTGTGGCTTGGTGGGCACACTTTGCATGTACGCGCATGCCAAACGTGCACTTTGCACAGGAGCAGAGGCATTTGCGCAGGTGCAGAGATGTTCTAACTCACCTCCTGCAAGCCTACATGACTCCGGTTGCTTCAGCAGCTGCTACATGGCACTCTTCTGTGCTGTGCAAAGCAGCTGTGCTTCAAATTCAGAGGATAAAGGTGAGTATGGGAGCCCATGCGGGCAGACCCAACAGCAGAGCAGCAGAGAGAACAGGTTCGGTCTTTGCTACTCATCGCTGTTACTGACTCTGCAGAACTGATCCGAACTGGTAGAATACCACCAATGAGCCAGATGCAGTGACAGTTGTAATCTGTGGTGCTTGAGCAAGGGAAGAATGGTTCTGTAAAAGCATCAATATCTGTACAACTGGAGATCCCCAGGCACCCAGAACTGAAGAAGCTTCTTAGATGAGAAATGAAACCTCTTCAAAGAAAAACAAGAAAGTCTACTTGCTTCTTGAAAAAGCACCTTTGGGATAACCATGACCTGGATGACTGAGAATTTCCACAGACATATACAAATATGCTCTTTCTCTTCTTCCAAGCCCCCAATATGACTTCGTAAACTAAGCCACAGTGTCCTGCAACTAAAGAACTGGAGTAAATTCAGTAAATCAAATAGCAGCTTTAGCTGGCTTGTATAGATTTGCTCCAGCTGTGACCATGTTTTAATGTCAGAGCTGTTGACTAAGTTCATGTCCTTATAGGAGTGATACAGATTAATACTGCTCCCTGTCAAGAAATGGTCTTTTTTCTATTGCTGTTGCTGTGAACTCTTCCATATTCTTGCGAGAAGCATGAGATTAAATCCGTCACTACTATATTCTTTTTTTTTTTAATTAATTCAGCCACCAAACTAATAATTTTCTGTTTCCATTTTCCCCTGTCTGGTCTGAAGATGAATTAATTAATGTCAATTTAATTAGTTAAAGCATGTACTGATGAAATATGCTCTCTTTCCAGCTAATACGAGTGACTGTTGAATTCATCCTTACAAATAATGGGAAGGAAGGAGGTCAGGTCCTTATGGGGAAAATATTCTCTGAATATGAGGTCATAATACTGCTAAAGATGTGGGTAATAGTTACATTATATTGGATTGCTCTTCATTAAGAATTATCTTCCTTTTTCTTTTTTTCTCAGTATAGTAACCCATGGAGCTAACAATCAGCTAGTTGACAATTAAAAAACAACTGAATGATTCAGAGAAGTGATGGGCATTTGATTGGATGTCTTCAAAAGCTTGTGGAGATACTTTTGTTTACATTCCTGTGTCCAGCAGAGAAGTGAACTTGAAGTCTTACAGAATCCCTTCTGACTCTTTGTTGTACAAGTAGTCATCGATTTACAATCACAATTGATCCCAACATTTCCATTGCTAAGTGAGATGGCTGTAAGTAAGTTTTGCCCCATTTTATGACCTTCCTTGCCAGGTATGGTAAGTGAATCACTGCAGTTAAGATACGTAACATGGTTCTAAAGTGAATTTTGCTTTCCTATTATTTGACAGAACATTGCAGAACATGATCACATGATCCTGCGACACCCCGTCAGAGTGTTTGCAGTGTGACTACTATTATGAGACAACCCACAGCACACAGACATATATAAACCACTGTTAAATGTCTTTATACAACAGTTATATACAGAAATATAAGTGGCAGGCAAAATACCTTACAAGAAATCTTTCCTCTTCCCTACATGGAGAACTCTGCAATGAATACCTCAGACAAGGAGAGAGGAGATATCCTCTAATAGCTGCCTTTATATAAACACCTCTTAAAGGGGGTAGAAACCATCCTCAGTCTTAAAGAGGCAGGACTAATGCTGGTTCATCTTCAATACATCAGCCTTATATTACATCCAGACTTATATTTCATTAGCTTCACTGCTGTTCAGATCTTAAATCCCAAGACCTTAACAACCCCAATCATCATAAATATGAGCCAATTGTTGAGCATTCAGATTTTGATCATGTGACCATGGGGATGCTACAACAGTATGAGCTAATTGTCGAGCATTCAGATTTTGATCATGTGACCATGGGGATGCTACAACAGTTATAAGTGTGAAAAATGATTATAAGTCACTTTTATCAGTGCCACTGTAACTTCAAATGGTCATTAAAGGAATGGTTATAAGTCGAGAACTATCTATATACTGTGAAACATAATACTGTATCAGAAATAAAATCCCATAATTCTTTTTTTTAGCTATCACTTGTATTAAACATTTTTTTAAAAAGCAAGCTAAAAAGTAATACAATACAAAGCAAAAGCTAAAGGAGCAAGAAAGGAGAAAAAAGAAAAATAGAAAAAATGCAAAGAAGTAGTTTCCAACCTTCTTTACAATTTAGAATTACAATTATACTTTTATAATTGTATAATTGTATAATACTTTTATAATATAAATATATTATAGAATATAATTACTTTTATAATATATACTAAAAAGTATAAAATTTATACTTTTATAATTTTATAATCTATGGTCACAACAGAACTTTCTTCGTTCTATAATCTTTCTGGTCTAATCAAAATGGTAGATCATAAGTTCATTTTTTTTACTTGAAAATACTATAAGGGTATCAGTCAGTTGTCTATTCTCTGCACAAAAAAGTCACTTTGTCCTTTTCAGCAAGTTCCTCTTCAACTTCACCAACTGCTATAGGGTAGAACTGAATCTTTCCATCTTTGTGCATACAATAACCTCACTACAATTATGTGTGAAAAAAAGTTCCATAACTCCCCCCCCCAATTGTTTGTCCATCAATCCCTAAAGAAAAACCTGATCTCCTCTTTAACATACTCTGATTTAAGGTAGCCATTTAAATTCATGTATTTATATTTTCTAGCTTTTTTTACATGTCCACCAAATGTGATAAAATATTTCCAACATACTACCTGTAATGGAATTTTAGCACATACCATCTAGCTTTCACTATATCCTGGTATCCACCTATAAAATTCATGGGGGGAGTGGAGGAGAATTTCTACTAAAAGAGATTAAGTTTGGGTTTCTTGTATTATTGTTGGGGAGCAGGAGTTGTATTTCTGTGAAGAGATGTTGAGACTGGCTCTGTTGTTGAATAATGATAGAAAAACATGTCAGCATTACAACTCTGCTCCTGCTGCAACTGCCTGTATTTCCAAAATCCCTTGTTTGGGAATATGACTAGTGCAAGAAAAAATACTTTCATTATTTATTTGAATGGAACATATAATTAACAAATCAATGTCAACACTTGAACTCTAAATTATGAAATAAGTCAGATTATGATGTCAGAATCAGTGAATATTATAATGTAATCCTTCAGATGGTCCTGCACCTGAGTTTTATTCAGAGCTGTGCCTTAAATTAGATATTATATATCTTCAAAAATATCTTTCTCAGCATGCTTGTTGATTCCAGCTGTGAGGATGTAAAGAATCTTCCACATATTTAATGAAGTGTTTCCAAGTGTAGTTTCAGAAGTTGATAAAAATTTGTGCATTTTTATCTGTCAAGATACTCCCTAAATCAGTTTTCAATGGTTGACCATGCCGGTTTATATGTGCATGCATAAGAAACTTCCAGCTTTGTTAAAGGCATTGTATAGGTTTTTTTAGAAGTCTGACCTAATATAAAACAAATGGATATTGTTTAATGCAAGCTGCCAACTCTTCAGTATTTGATTTGCAATGGATAATGGCTAACTTGACAAAAGAAGGAATAATTTCCTTATCAAAATAGAGTAGTTTGTGGCATAATTAGACCCAGAGCTATTTAACAGCATAATACTCATGATATTAATACTTTCTTGTTATGCTGTATTTTTCAGGTAAGAGATTGGATTTTTTTTTATAATGAATGACATGTGGAAACATTGAAAGGTCAGATAATATGGCTTCCTTAAGGGCATTTTCTCCTGTTGCCAGGTTAATTGAATTTGTAGGTTTTACTTTTAATACAAGTTTTTAATGCAGTTTTTACAAGAATCCGTGGGTGTTATGCTCATTGATACACAAATAATAGATAACCTTGATATCTTGGGGATCCCTGATATCTCACATGCGGCCCTCCTGAGCTCTGTTTTCACTGGCAGAGGGTTGCAGGAGGCCATGGCAGCCGAAAATGTAGCTCGGGAGTCCGGTTTTTGCTATCAGAGCGCTCAGGCCTCTACAGGCTCCCTCGACACAAGTGATGTCAAGCTGGCCATGCCCACACTGGCCACGGCTCCCTCCATTTCCCCCTCCCCGAGGTCAAACACAATCCTGATGTGGCCTTCAATGAAATCGAGTTTGACACTTCTGCTAACACTAACAGTTTTTAGTGTTTATCTATGGAAGAAAAAACTCCACATGCATTCAGAATTACAAATTACAAAGACACTGTTTACGGTACAATGTAAAATTCATAAATGAGATAGGATGATATAATATCACTATAATATTATAATAATATTGTAATAAGATTGGATATTTCAGATTATTTTTCAGTCCTGAGAATAAGAGCCTAAATTGCATGATTGAAGAATTCACACAGTATTTTTACCAACATTTCACCTACTGTTTCTTGTCTGCTTTTCTTTACAAAACAGAGTCCTCCATTCTTTCCCCTATTTTTCTCCAATTATCCTAAGCATCTCATACACATACACATACACTCACACAGAATATCCTAAGTCCTATCCAATCTTTCTCCTTCATTATAAAAGAGCTTTATTTGTTTGGATAGGGTATATTATTATTGCTATTGCTTTTCTGCTGTTACTGGTTATAATAATCAATCAATCTAGAGCAGTTATGATGGAGTCCATCTTAAGTTAACAGGGCTCTCAGAAAAATCCTGGAATTGTTTACATAGAGGGTTTTTTTCTTTTAACTGTACCCATTGTTGATTAGGTGCTTAATCCTTTTTCAAATTATGTTGTTCCTTTTCTTATCTTGTATGCTAGCTTGCATACTAGCTAAACACATTTCCTATGGAACTTGCTTTATATTTTATCCTACAAATGCTGAAAATGCAGATGTTTCTCTAATGTCTGCAGTCTCCATAGTGAATTAATGTACTGTGTCTGCTTTGTGAATGCTCTCTCATTTCTCATTTTCTGGGCCTCAACATTTGAAGCTGACCCGCTACCTTAATAAAAATATCTATTCATTTCTATTTATTATCAGTATGGGTCCAGAGACAGCTTGCTTCTGAAGAAACTTGACATCTGGTTTGGAGTTGAAAAACTCATTTGTTTTCTCTAGTTTTCAACTGGTAGTGGGTACTGCACAGTACATCATTAAATTACAATTATTGCACTGTGTTCTGGCATGATAAAGTGCTCAGCAAATAAGAGATATTGAATATAAATCTATTTTCTCCACTGTGGATGTCAGAGTAACTCTCTTTAAACAATGGAGGTACAATGGTTGAGCCTTCTCTTTAAATACTTCTGGGTTTTTCAGAAGGGTTGCCCTGTAAACTTTCACTAAAATAACAGCTAAGAGACTTGCAACATCATACAATTTAAGAAAGATATTATCTCATAATTATTTGAGGATCACAGTCTATTTAATAGGGACTATGTCAGCGTTCAAACTAACCAACTCCAAACCAATAAACTCAGAGACAAGCATCTCCTCAAAGTTCCATTTTATTAGAGTTGTCATATTGACACATCTGGGAAAACCCAAATCTGAGAGTTCCGAATTTTCCTTTCCCAAAAGAGAAATCAAAGATCCATCCCCTGCACCCATCAGTCCATCACATAGCCCAATCCAATCTTCATCCCAACTGGAGACATTCCTCCAGACACTCCTTTCCAGGTGCAGGGTAACATGTCCTTGACTCTCTGAGAAAGAATGTTGTTGAGTCTAATCCTCTACCTCACTATGCAATCCCCCCTTCCAAATTCCCAGGCACTAAATGTGGCAGCCTCAATGTTTCCAAGTAAAATATGGCTTCCAAGGCTGACAGACTATACCTCTTGAAACACAAAATCATGTATACACATAACCATTGTTTGAAATGGTAGACTAGGGTTGAAAGAACAGAGTGGTAAAAAGAGTTGCAAGACAAAATTACCTACAGGTAAGTATCTCCCAGAATTCCAGAGCCAATCAGTCATGCTGGCTAGGAAATTCAAGGAGCTGAAGTCCACACATCTTAAAGTTTCCATGGTTGAGAAACAGTTCTCTAAATAAAAGAAACAATTACCTGCATAGAGGCATTTGAATTTGATAATCTGGTTAATGTGTATTATATTGTAGAGTGATGAAAAAAGTGGGGGTTTAATCTTTTTTTAAAAAAAGAAATACATCCTGAAGAGTTGAAATATCCAGCTTTATGTTTGTTGATACTTATTTTGTATACATTACATTTCCAGTTGCCAGTTGTAAAAACAGCAATGGCAATAACAGGGCATGGCTGAAGGATGAAGGGATATATAGGATAGACAAGTGTAAATTCCCCTGATATTATGAGTGAGACCCTTAGGATTTGGATTTTTGCTTTGATAATATTATTGGATATGTATGCAGAATCCTTAACACAACCACACCAATTTTCAGAACTATTGTCATACAGCAGGACTATCAAACTCCTGGCCTGTGGGCCAGATGCATCATGTGCTGGCCACGCCAAGCTCAGTTTAGCGAAGGAGGAAAATGTCCCAAGTGATGCTGTGAGTTTGACACCCCTGCCGTACAATCATTTGTGACAATAGAACCTAAGCAGATGTGTGTTTCTGGAAAGAGACACAGCTGCTTTAATGAGTCACTAATGGTTGCTTTGTTCATGTTCTCATGTATTCCCAGAGGATGTTTTACAATGAAAGTTAAAGCATCACACAGTCCCGATGCATAACGATGGCACAGTGGTTCTCACTTTTTCATCTTTCCCTTTAAAAACAAAGACAATTGGTAAGAAATCTTGCTTTGATCAGATCAGTTACCATAGTGCTGAGTGCCATGGAACTACAAACATAATCATAGAAGCAAAATGATTCAACTCCTTGAATTCTTTACTCTGGAACAACAGGAATAATAACTGCATTTGTGTCTGCAAAGAAGATGAGTTAGATTTCAACCTGGTACAATGAAGAGAGTAGGAAAAATGTATATGATGTATGTACACTTATATTCCAATGCTGCCATGTATTATTAGGTCCCTTATATTTGCAGGAATTCTTCTGTTCTTGCAAGTCTGATCTTTTCATTTATCTGCCTTTCTTCTGTGTTCTTAGACAATGCTACATTATTGCTGTATATTATTTCACTTATTCCTTTGATTTTAAAAATATGACATTTTCACAGAAAGCTTTCACCAGCTTATGTAATAAACATTTCTGCCTGAGATGAAAAGGGAACCAACTACTATGGGGCATCCATTTGCTTCTTTCAGATATAATTGCTTTTCCTATACCCTTTATTTTCCTTGAATCTTGCTTCCTCTTAAAAATACACTGCCATTTTTCCACATTGCCTCTTCTTTTCCATGCATTTCATGGTTAACTTTTTCTAATATCTCCTTCACCTTACCATCTACATTCTGAAAAAAAAGGACTGATTGGGACTGTTTATGTAAATAATGGAACCACTGTTCCAAGAAAAATAGAATAGGTTTCTACCTTCTCTAGCCAATAGAACTAAAGTAAATAAATCCAGCCCCCCAAAAATATTCTTGGTGATTGCTTTTTGCAGATGCGTACAAGATGCAAATAATTGATTTTCCAAAAGTGCCTTCACATTAAAAATCTATTTGATAAGGGTGGTGCAATGTTTTAAACTCAAAGGCCAAAAAAATAAATAAATTGGGGGGGGGGGNTAAATGGGGGGGGGGGTGCAAGGGGGCAAGTCCATCTCCTTTTGTGCAGTTTCTTAAACCCATGTCTTTCTCCTGGGTTGTGTATGCAGTTGTGTGATGGTGGGAACATGTTTCAAGGTAGGGATTTTCAAATTGTTTGATAGGATTCCAGGAATAACTAAAGACAAAATAAAGGTCACTTGAACATAGTCAAGTGAACTTTATACAGTCCTGGGTTGTATACATAGAGCAGTGGTGGGATTCAAAAAATTTTTACTACCAGTTCTGTGGGCGTTGCATGGCTTGGTGGGCATGGCTTGGTGGGCATGGCAGGGGAAGGATCCTGCAAAATCCCCATTACCTCCCCACCCCACTAACCTACTTTGCAGCTCCGTTCTCCTGTGCAGGGCAACCAAAAAAGGCCCAGCCGATCAGCTGGAACTCAGGAGAAAGAGAATAGATGGGGGTGGGACCAGTCAGAGGTAATATTTGCCGGTTCTCTGAACTACTCAAAATTTCTGCTATTGGTTCTCCAGAACTGGTCAGAACCTACTGAATACCACCTCTGACATAGAGGCATACAATTAAAATCATGCCAAGCATTAGTAAGGACCCACCTGGAATACTGGATCCAATTTTGGTCACCACATTACAGTAAAAGATTTTGAGACTTTGGAAAAAGTGCAGAGAAGAGCAACTAGGATAATTAAAGGCCTGTAGACTTAAAACATATAAAGAACAGTTGTAGGATTTGGGTATGGCCAATTTAGAGAAAAGTGGGAGTAGGGGTGACATGATAGCAGTATTCCAATATTTGAAGGGTTTCCACAAAGGAGAGAGGGTCAATTTATTTTCCAAAGCACCAGAATGGAAGACATGAAACAATGGATGGAAACCAATCAAGGAGGGAAGCAACCTGGAATTAAGGAGAAACTTCCTAACAGTGAGAAAAATTAACCAGTAGACTGGCCTTCAGAAGTTGTGAGGGCTCCCTCACTGGAGGTTTTTAAGAAGTGACTAGACAGCTACTTATCTCAAATAGTACAACAGGGGTCTTCAAACTTCACAGCTTTAAGATTTGTGAACTTCAACTCCCAGAATTCCTCCTCCAGTCATGTTAGCTCAGAAATTCTGGGAGTTGAAGTGCACAAATCTTAAGTATCTGCCGAGTTTGAAGACCCTTGTAGTATAGGGTCTTCTGCTTGAACAGGCAGATTAGAAGATCTCCAAGGTCCCTTCCAGCTCTATTTCTATTTCTATCAATAATGCTTTGCCTCTTGATCTTGAATTCCAAGAACGTTAAGTCTTTTCAACTATATCTGCACAGCCTGGAAAAGTTTTAAAGATGCTTTAAGGAATTGCAGTCAGATTTTGTGTGATCAACTGGATCTTTGCCTGGAAATCCAAAAGGCTGCACTTCCCTGTTATTTAGCTGATGGAAAATGAAGTATAGATGAAATGGCAGCAAGGCAAAACCCAACTATTTTTATTCTCAATCCTAAGGAATGAAGGTAGAGTGATTTTAGGAAGCAAAATGTCCTTGGAAGGAAAAGTAAAATATTTTTTCTCTTCAGAACTTCTCCAAGAACCTTAACCAGGGGTACTTCCCTAAAAGGTTTTGTATGAAAGCAGCTCTGAATATTTGCCTTCCCGGGGTGCCATCTGATCTATTATGGCATGATTGAAACCACTATGAAACCAGATTGTGCTGATGTTTATTACTTTGACATGTGAGGCGAGGCTTTCCGATTGGATGGAACTTTTCCATTATCCCTTCTCCTTACTTCTGAGCCATAAGTCCTGTAACAGAAATGGCAAGCTTGTCAGCTTTTTCTTTTAAAAGTCCAGATAAAATAAAGTAAATTTTTCAAAAAAAAAATTGTCACTTTTCCCCTGTACAACCACAAGACAAATAGATCTATAGAAACACAAATTACTTTTTCCTTTTCTTTTCCTTTAGTGTAATGTGAGGGGTGAGGCAAATTTTGTTGTTCTGGCAGGACCTTGAAGTGAGCCCTAATTTCCATTCCTTGGTCTCAGCATTTCAAATTGTCACAACAATGAATCATTCACAAAGTGCTTCTGAAGTTTTGGAGAGCAACACCAACAGCAGCCTGGAAGAGCCAATGACAGCCTTCTCCTTCCTTTTCTACTTGTTTTTATTATTTTTGCTCCAAAATGAAAGATGAAAGATGCTTCATAGTTACCTACACCTACTGTTTCTTTTGCATGCCAAATTCATAATTCGCTAGGCTGCAGAATTTTTCTTTTTCTTGATTTTTCTACGTGATGCAGAATCCACCATAGTTTTTGCAAGTCAGAAATATTATTGCATTTTTGTATGTCACTTGTACCCCCTTATCTGTTCTACTGTCTGCAGCTAGCTAGCGTTCATATTTTGGAAGCTGTTCTTTTATTATCCGGCTGTTGAAAATTGCTAAATATTCAGTGTCCCCTTCACCCTGACAGGTGGCAAAGGAAATGAGTGAAACTAACAGTGCTTTTAGTATCTTAATTATTCAGTTAGAATATTTAAGCCATCTCTTCTTAATAGCATGAATGCAAAACAAGAAAGCTATGCAGAATTAAATAGATTAACTCTAGAATTAAAAAACAATGGGGAAACAGAATACCACAATACATGGAATAGATTTTACCAATGGTTGGAAGTGAGAGGAGGAAGTCGGAACATAAAATAGCTAGGATAAATAAACCCAGAATATGACACTATAAATTAATCAAAATGAATATTGTGGTCAAAATAACTAACAAAATTAGTAATGTACAAATAATATGTTGGTTAGTTGTTTCTACAATTTAAGGCCCAGTCCCACTGGCCGACAGATGCAAAACGTATGCATAAAGGACACAGCAGATGAGCAAAATTTCGGGGGTGGCTCTATCCGTTGTCATCCGCTCCAAAAAGTGGCAAAAATTTGCATAAACAGAACAGAAAAGAAATGGACGGTGGCCTGTCCTCGCCCTTGACGGGTAGTATGTAGCTATGGGAAATGAGTTAAACGGGCATGTTCATAGGAATCTAGCGATGAAAGCGGCATGGAAGCGGATGACAACACCGTCCGAAGGGGTTCTGGGGGAGAATTTGAACGCGACGCCATAGTGGGATGAATGGATGCATCACGTAACCCTAAAGGAAAGCGGGATGCCGCTCTGTGATTTATCGTGCAAACGCATCCTTGTCTATTTCCGTGCCTTAACAACGATGTATAGACATTCCATGTACCCTTTCTGATCCTCCCTCTTTCCGGTTTTTCAGCATGCAGCGGATTGTGAGTTTGCCGAAGGATGCCCAGAGGTATGCAAAGAGGGATACAGCAGATGTTTAATGGATGATAACACGGACATTAGGACATTAGTTGCTCGTATGTCACGGCAAGTTTCTACAGTCGTACACGGCGGACAAAGTTCAGCCGTTCACATAACGTTTTGCAGCTTCCAAAACTTCCCTGCGGAGTGCAAAGTCGCACCGTGGAACGGTCCGCCACCGAACGCACACTATCCTCGATAAGATCCTACAGCCAGGCGCCTACTAATTCGGTGCTAGTGGATCAACTATTCCATCACCTGCTCTAACAATCCCATCCCAGTAGCGTTATGCCAGCAAACGCCATGCGCTGGCGCGCGCGGAATCTTCTACACAAGTAACAAGCGCTCACGATGCCAGCACTTAACCAGATTCACAACGTTACACCCGTCGAGCGCACGGCTAACCAGTTCCCTGCCCGCGTTTTTGAGGACACCAGACTGGGATGCTCGACGGATAGAGTGTATGAACACATATGCCAATGAGCTACACAATGGAATACCATTTAGCGTTTGTCCAACGGATGGCAACCTTTTTATAAATCCCATTTTATATCACGCTTTGCATTTGTAAGTGCTA
This sequence comes from Laticauda laticaudata, assembly GCA_004320025.1. Taxonomy (NCBI): domain Eukaryota; kingdom Metazoa; phylum Chordata; class Lepidosauria; order Squamata; family Elapidae; genus Laticauda; species Laticauda laticaudata. The sequence continues at coordinate 22,024 of BHFT01020033.1, read as the reverse complement.
CAGTGGGACAGGGCCCTTTAGTATGTCTATAACAGAGGGGAAACGCCAGGATAGAGTTGGCAGTGTATTTATCTCGCTCTCTCCTGCTCCCTCTTGCTTTCTCTCTCTCCCCCCTCTCTCTCTCCCCCCCCCAATAATTTCCTTTGCCTATGTCAGCAATTGTGTACATTTAAAAATATGTGGGGATGAAGCATTTTTTGGACATTCTGAGATTATACATTTTTTCTAGGCTGGTATATATACCTTTAATGAAAAAATGAACTGCAAATATGTTCCTGAATACATCATTGCAATCATTGGGATATTATTTATGGAATCCAGAATCAGAGGGCCCAATATAGCAATAGCACTTAGACTTATATACTGCTTTATAGTGCCTTGCAGCCCTCTCTAAGTGGTTTACAGAATCAACATATTGCCCCCAACAATCTGGGTCCTCATTTTACCCAACCCAGAAGGATGGAAGGCTGAGTCAAACCTTGAGCCAAGTGAGATTTGATCTGCCAAATTGCAGGCAGCTGGCTGCAGCAGAAGTAGCTTGCAGTACCACACTCTAACCACTGCGCCAGCAAGGCCCATTATGAAGTCAATATTATTATATTGTTATTCAGTAAATTATGTTATTTACCATGATGACACAACACAAGAAAATACATAGAGAAGTTTGTATGTGTCCTGCAAGGAAAAAGTAATTTCGTGGGATGTTTATGTACAAATGACATAAGGAAGAAGATGAATTCTATCTCCTAGAAAGATATAAAAAGTTTGAATTGAAATCATACCTCTGCATTTTATTGATTTACTATATGTTCCAGCAAGTCATTGTTGATTTGAATGGATATTATGAGTTCTTACACATACCAAAAAATTTACAAAATGTATTGATTCAAATGATTATATGCCATCAAATTGGTATCAACTCTTAACAACCGCATTTCCTTCATTATAATCTGTTCATAACCTGGTCTTTCAGGTTTGCCAATGATGCAACCATTGCCAAATATAATTGAATCCATGCATCTTGCTGCTGGTCAGCCTCTTCGTCTTTTCCTTCCATTTTTTCCAGTATTAGATTCTTCTTCAAAGAATTAGATCTTTGTACAATGTGTCCCAAGTAGGATAACTTGAGCCTGGTCATTTGTGCCTTGAATGAGAACTCTGGGTTGATTTGTTAAATGATCCATTTGTTTGTTTTCTTGGCTGTCCATGGCACTTCCAGGAGTTTTCTCCAACACCAAAGTTTATTTATCCATCCAATAACATCCATGAAAAAAACTAATAAAAGACACCCCTCCACTCTACTTGAGTCCTAGGCTTTCCACAAAGCTGAACATTTGAGAAGTTCAGTTTGTAAGAATCTCCACAACATATTCTTGATTTTTACTGTGGGCTTTTATTTTGGGTTCTAAATGTATGTATTTTTATAGTTATAATTCTTTTAACGTGAGTTTCTAGACAGTCTTGTAATTGAAATGCTTGCATTTTACACCATTACTTTTATCGGAATTAAATTTATGCTGAGTCCTGAATTGCTAATTTAAGGCATGCTAGGCGGGCATTTAGTTTTTGACTATCAGTCAAACAGACACACAGTCTATCACACACAGACTGTGACCAAATAATATTATCTAAAGTAGCCAATTAGTCAGTAATGATGTGATAATGAAATATTGGATTGTACTTCCAACAAGTTTGGGAGAACTGAGAAAAGCTTCTCTTACAATGAAGCAATCTTGTGCTCTTGGTGCCCAAATACCTGGCTTTATTTTGATGCTCTGCTTTTGCTTCACTACACAGGAACTGGTTTATCTGTCCTGTCTCTTACACTGATTAATTGTTCTCAATGTCAGGAAATTTCTCCTTAGTTCCAGATTGGAACTCAGCTTCATTGTAAGATAAGCTTTTCTCAGTTCTCCCAAACTTCTTGGAGTAGAGTCCCAATAATTCATCATCATGTCATTACTGACTAATTGGCTACTTTAGCTAATATTATTTGGTCACAGTCAGAGATTCAAACATTTTTACTACCAGTTCTGTGGGCATGGATTGGTGGGCGTGGATTGGTGAGCATGGCAGAGGAAGGATACTATAAAATCCCCATTCCCTCCACACCGTACTAACCTGCTTTCCAGCTCCATTCTCCTGTACAAGGCAACAAAAGAAGACCAGCTGGGACTTGGGAGGCAGAGAATAGATGGGGGCGGGGCCAGTCAGAGGTGGTATTTGCTGCTTCTCTGAACTACTCAAAATTTCCATTGCTGGTTCTCCAGAACTGGTCAGAACCTGCTGAATATCACTTCTGAGGATGGCAGGTGAATGATATAGAAATGGAGAAAGAAGAAAGTAATCAAAAGGGCCACAACAAGTTGGCAAGAGAAAGAACAAGAGGAGAATGACATCCAAAAAGTTAAATGATGGTGTACAAGAGCTGTTTGAAACCAACCAACAAGAATTGAGGAGGCAGTTCTCAGGGGGTAGAGGCATCTTTCAGGGAATGTGTGGAGGAATAAGGAGGACAATCAGATACCCATAAAGGATTGGGAGATGGTAGAGGAGGCTGTAGAAGAGAGGTAGGCTTCTTCCTTCTTCCTCAAGTAGCCAGCAGCTTTTCAACTATGTTCAGAGCCAGAGGTTACAGCAATAAAGAACAATGCTGAATCAGGAAGAAGTGTAAGAACTCAGAGCTGAAGCTTATGAGTTGTGCTTGGAGCAAGAAATCTGGCAACTACCAAGCTCCTCAGTGGTGAACAGCCATGGGAAAATAAAGACAGACCAGCTGAAAGGATCCGGCACCACCACCTAAGTTATAATACATTTAAGACTGATGAATATGGTGAAGAAAAGCTAAAAATGAGAATAAATGGAATGGAATGAATCATGAGGCTAAGGCTAAAATGAGGCTACATAAGAGATTATAATAAAGTTGCTGCTGCCAGATAAAGATAAAAGAAAGATTCTAAAAGGAAAAACAACTCTGAATTGATGAAGACCAGCTGGGAGTTGTTTAGAAGCAGTTGAAGGGGTAAAGAGAAAACTTGAAATGGGAAGGTCAGGCAAGGAATTCAAAACTATACAAACAGAAAAGAATAAATAGACCATAGAGAAATACAGGAATAACCTGCAGTCTGGTGTGGACTTCTGGGAACTGAAGTCCACACATCTTAGAGTTGCCAGAGTAGAGAAATATACATCTATAGAATAGATACTGAGTAATAGATACTTTCTTATAGATACTGAGTAAGTTAAGGGCACAGTAGTTGTGCAACAACCATTTCCTTAACAATGGTTCGAAGTTACATCAGTTTTCAAAAATGTGATTTACAACCAGTTCTCATACTTAGGACAATATCCCTGAGATCAAATGATTTGGGAACTTGGCAATTGTCAGTCAGTCATAGCATCCTTTTTCGGGAACGCCAACCAGAAGTTGCAAGTCATGTGATGTTTGCTTAACAACCACTTTGCTTAGCAACAGAGTGCTGTTCCCAGTTATGGCTGTTAAGTGAGGACTACTTGTATAAGGAAAAGAAAATGTACAATAAATAAAGGACCACTTTGCTGTTCATTTAATAATATTGATTACAATAAAAGTTCTTTATGTAGGTTGTGCCTGAAGCTGTCTGTATCCCTGACCCTGTGATTCTGACATATTTTGTCCAAATGTATGTTGTATAGCTGCTTAATTTAGGGGAAAATAAACTAAGGGCAAGTTTGGCCGATGGGAGGTAACTAGGCAGCCTTTCAAATTATTTCGGTCTTATCCATGAAAGTAACCACTGAGAAGAATTTTCATCCATTTCATCCTCCTTCCATGGCAGCAGGGAGAAGATATGCTAAGCTGCCATTTACCCATCTCAGATTTCTGGAGTGAAGCTCAGAGAGCAGAGCAATGCTGTAATAAACAAGGGTTTGGCACATTCAAGGATGCCCACATAAAAAGAGCCAATTCCTGAAGTGCTGGGTGAAATTTACAATGCTAGCATTGCTTCTCTGTGGTTTTAAAAAAATAAAAGAGGCACATCTCTACAGCAGGTAGATTTATAAGCTTTTTCTGGACAGTCTTGAAAGTTTCCTCCATAACTAACCAAGACAGAAAGTCTGTTTCTGCACATCCAGAGGGGATAAAGTTTGTTTGAAGGACTTCCATTGCAAACGCACGAATAGTCAAATCCTGCTAACTCTAAGCCTGACATTACATTCTGTGTGTGCTGATAAAAAAAATTACTAAATTGGAGACATTGTACCATTCTGGACAAATGGTTATCTAATCTTTTCTTGAAAACCTCCTGCAATAAAGCACCCACATCTTCAAGAGACAAGCCATACAGAGGTGGTATTCAGCAGGTTCTGACCAGTTCTGGAGAACTAGTAGAAGAAATTTTGAGTCGTTTGGAGAACTGTCCAATCCCGCCTCTGACTCGCCCCACCCCCATCTATTCTCTGCCTCCTGAGTCCCAGCTGATCAACTGGGTTTTCTTCTGTTGCCCTGCACAGAATGGATCTGGAAAGCAAGTTAGTGGGGTGGGGAGGGAATGGAGATTTTGCAGTATACTTTCCCCAGGAGTGGGGAGGGACTGGAGATTTTATAATATCCTTCCCCTGGAATGGGGAGGGAATTGAGATTTTACAGTGTCCTTCCCCTGCCATGCCCACCAAGCCACACCCACAGAACAGGTAGTAAAGAAATTTTTTGTATCACACCACTCAAGCCATTGCAATGATTAATTGTTTTCACTGTCAGGAAATTTCTCCTTAGTTCCAGATTGGATCTCTCTTTAGTGAGCTTCCATCCAATATTTCTTATCCTTCCCTAAGGTGCTTTGGAGAATAAGTCAACACACACATCTCTGTGACTGCCATCAAGCCCTACAAGATTGCTATCATGTCACCTCTAGTCCTTTTCTTCATTAGACTAGACATACCTTGTTTCCTCAATCATTCAGTGTCAAGTTTAATCTCCAAACCCCTTATCATCTTTGTTGCTCTTCTCTACACTCTTGCCAAGGCTTCATCAGCGTTTTTGTATTGTGATGATCAGAATTGGACTTAAGGGGTTTTTAATTGCTATGTTATTTGTATGAAAGACAAGCATGAATATTTTATTACCATTTACATGTGTTATTGAAGGCTGGAATATACAGTGATGGTCATTGACCTATCTAACTGTCCTTCATTTGTTATGAATTACATCAGCAAAATCTTTTTGGTTATTTTTGGGCTCATCTGTTGTTGTTGATTTAAATGACATTGCTTTTTGTTTTCCTGAGGATGCAGCTGCCCATACCAAATATGTCACAAATATCTTGGAAAGCTTTGCAAAGACAAAAAGTATGCTGAGCTGGAGAAATGTGCATTTGATTTGCCTTCTTTAGACTTTTTAGCTTTCATATTTCTTCAACAGGCACCCAGATCAAACCTGTTAAAGTAAATTCCTTCCTATCTTGCAAACTCCAAGGAATGCCAAAGGCATTCAGCATTTTCCTGGATTTTACAACTTTTATATTCAATTAATATTTGATTTCCCAATGCATCCTATGCTACATAAACCCCACCTATTCCTTTGTTGTTCAAATGGATGATTGTGATTTTTTCAATGAGTGTGATTTTTCTTAGATGGCTTGCTAGCTGAGAAAATATATTTTGCTTTCTCCTTTCATCTCAGACTGCTGAAAGGAATTATGATGCATATAACAAGGAACCATTAGCAATGAAAAATCCCTTTCAATAGATGAGAATATAGATGAGAATATGTAGCTCAGGGTTGAGCTGTGGAACACACTGATGGCATTACCAAGTTGGGTAATGAAACATTTTCAGGCAAACAACCAAGTTCAGAGAGCACCCAGGATGCCATAAAATTCCTTTCAACATGGGAAATACCCTTTGGAAGGAGCAGCAGTGCCATCCAGGTTCAAACAGATCACAAGAACTGGAACACTTAGATGCTACAGAAAATGTAGGAGTTGGATTGATTGGTGATCTGGTACTCACAAAAGTGAGCTTTCCTCATGTAAATCCAAGGAAGCTTTTTTATTCTAAATTAGTGTCTGCTGTGGACAAAGCAAAGGTAAAGTTGTTGAAAGCTAATCCATAAAACTGCTCTTGATTATTGAAATTATGAAAAAATAAATTTTAGGTTTTTTGAATAGGGGTTATCTCCTTTGAAAAATGAATTTTGTTTTTGCTTATAATAGATTGGCTTGACACCTGGATTCCTTGAATTATAACCTTTTGTTTAGTGACTGTTCAAAATTACAAAGACACACAAAAGTGACTTATGACTATTTTTCACACTTAAAACCATTGCAGCATCCCAAAGGTCACATGATCAAAATGTGGACACTTGGCAACTGACACATATTTATGAAGGTTGCAGTGTCCCAGGGTCATGCAATCATTTTTAAAGAATTTTTGACAAGCCAAGTTAGTAGGAAGGCAAATTCATTTAAAACCGTGTTACTAATTTAACAATTGCAGTGATTCACTTAATAATGGTAGCAAGAAAAGTTTTAAAATTGGGCAAAACTCACTTAACAACTATCTCACTCAGCAACAGAAATAAATTGAGGACTACCTGTATTACAATCCACCAGGAACTAATTGTTTAGGTAAGATGAGTGGACCAAATGCATCTCTTCCCAAATATCAGACTTGCTTGGTTCATGTTTTGTATTTATAATCTATTTGACTGGATTACTGAAATATACTCTTTTTGAAAATATTTAGAAACATATTTGAAAGATATTTAGCAACTTCTGCTGGTCCAGAAAGCAAGGCCACAAATTGTCTAGAGCCAGTAATGAAGCCAGTTATGAAGGAAGTGTGTTGTTCTAGCTTCACTGGAACCCTCTCTGTTTCTGGACACACAGAGTGATGATGGTGCATTCTTAATATCTAGAACAAAATCTTTGTGTCAGAACTTTTCTAGCATTTTGGAATACAGGGTAAACTTCTGGAATATGTTACATGAAGTGGAGATACTTTTGCAGTATTTGTACAACTGCTGTTCACATTCTCTAGCTTTTGGCACTAATCTAAAAAGATTTTTTTGATAGGTCCATAGTTCTTCATGCTTTCCCAAACACTTCAGTTAAGGAGAGAAAATGAAATATGTTTTGAGTGTGTTTCTCATTTTTTTGCTCATAAACTGCTGCCCAGGCAATAATCTTAACACTTTGCTAACCTTCAGGGCTTATCACCGTAGTTTTTTCCTAGAGACTTTGGGATTTATAATGTTTATAAGGGTTGGGAAAATGGGAGATTTTCTTCACGCATGGACCAAAGATGTGGGTTGTTGCTTTTTTAATCACTGAAATTAGGCTGTATCCAGTCAAACCTGCCAATGGGAGAATTGTGAAAGCTGCAGTACTAAATACAAAAAATATTACAGAATGAAGTTCTCATAACCCCACTGTGCTTTGAATACATCATACATAGATTATTGAATATGGCCCTTCATTTCTGTCACCAGAGCTTGTTGGCTCAAGCAAGGGCTGGCTTAAGAACAGGCTACTCAACTGATCCCCAATCATGGAAATAACACTAACTTTGGACAGTTTCAGGGGTATCTGCAGGCATTGCTACTGTGGCATGAAAATAGCATTAGCAGTAGCACTTAGATGTATATACCATTCCATAATGTTTTGCAACACTTTCTGAGTGGTTTGCAATATCATCATGTTGATCTCAACAATCAGGGTCTTCATTTTACTAACCTTGAAAGGATGTAAGGCTGAGTCAACCTTGAGCAGGGGTGGGATTCTACCAGTTCGCACCTATTCGCTAGAATCGGTTGCTAACATTTTAAGCAGTTCAGAGAACCGGCTGTTAGAAGAAATTGCTGGCCTAATCCTGTAAGGAAGGCAGGAAGGAAACATTCTGGTGTTGCTTACAGAAACTNGTTTTTTCCCCCTCCTTTGCTGGTACTTTGCTTGTGTGGAGTGACCATTCAAAGTTACAATGGCACTGAAAAAAGTGACTTATGACCATTTTTCACACTTATGACTGTTGCAGCATCCCCACAGTCGTGAGAGGCCAGGCAAGGAGATGCATGCCTCGATGTGAGTGATATTGAATTGGCCACACTCAGCCAATAACATGACAACCAAGCCATGTCCACCCAGTCACATGATCACCAAGCCACGCCCACCAATTAAGCCATACCCACAGAACTGGTTGTTCAAAAATTTGAATTCCACCCCTGACCTTGAGCCAGTCAGGATCGAACTCCTGGCAGTGAGTTAGCCTGCATTCTAACATTCTAACCACTGAGCTACCCTGGCTCTTATATAGACTGAAAAGTGATTAAGTGAATTTAAATATATTGCTATCGAAAGGCCTTGTAGATTTTGACAGATAAGCCACACTTCTATTAAGTATTTGGAGTAAATTAACCATTTCAGAACTAATGTTTTGTCAATTTCAATATCCACAATATATGTGGTATTCCCTTGTGAATATATATTTTCAGAAATTGAACATACTGTTTTGGAGGTTTATCTGGAGAATTTCTCCCACTCATTTTTTTCTTGGGAAGCTGTAGTGGCCAGTTGCCAGTTGCTAAAACAGGTTTTTCACTTTCATTTCATTTTCCAAATTTCAGCTTAAATCTAGAATGAGTTAGTTAATAAATGTTAGGTTTTATCACTGGCAATTTCCTCTCATGGGTTCTCTTGAAATAGGCACATTGAAACATACTTTGAAAGGCCTTAGGGATCAGTTGTTTTGGAATTTATTGAATTCTACCTCCTCTCAGTTAGCCATCAAAGCAGTGTGTTATGTCATAGCATGCCAAATTTACCCTGGCACTCATGGTAAATTAATCACGTAGTGCCATCCAGTTTTGCAAGTAGCAAGACCATCCTTTCATGGGAGAATATGCACAGAAGAAAAAGATATCTCACTGTATCTGGGGAGGGGTGGGATGGAAGGGCCTGGATAGGCAGGGACAGACTCAGAGTCAATACTAACAATACTGGATTATGGATATTGCTCCATTCTCCATCTCGAAATCTTTTATCTTTAATTTTGGATGGGGCAGCATTTCCCCACTCAGGACTGGCATGCAGCACTGGCTCATATGCCAGATGACCTTGTGCCATAGTGGCTCTCTTTTAAGGAACCAGGGTAGAAACTGTGAGTTCTAGTCCTTCTTGTTCCATCTGGAAAGAAGCGCGGTAGACCGGGTTCCAAACAGCAACTCTTTATTTCAAACCACTAGGTAAAGAAACGGAATATGGCCCAAGCTGTGGCAGCCCTTTATATAGCGGCTAGCCTGCTGGCTTGTGGCCAATGACAGTTATTTAACTCTTCGGCTGCCATTTGGCGGCTTCCCGGATTTGATTTCTAGCGAACCAATCCATAAGTAGCCTTTATCGGTCCCAATCAGAATGACAGTACTTGGAACCCTACCAGAGTTCTTACCAAATACAGAACCACCCTCCCCCTTGTAGTTCAGTCGCAACGTGCCGGATGTAGGTCGCGCAGGTAGGTGGGAGCTTCTCCTAGCTCTAGTTGACCTGCGTAGTTCAGTCTTGTTTTGGTCTTCAAGCGGTTCGGTTGGGATTGCTGCCTCTCTCGATCTTCTCCATGGAACCTCCTGGAAGGGTGAGTCAGCCAGGCCGCTCCCGCCTGAGTCTCTTGGGCTGGTTGAGATGGCTCTGCCACTCCCTCCTGGTTTAGCAGTTTTGGTTTGAGCTGGCCTGGCTGCTTACCTTCCAGGAAGGCCTCGCTTTATTCTCCTGCTCCGCGACTTCTTTCTTGGGGTTCATCTAAACCATGAGTGCTCTTTCTGTTGGTTCGATTGTCATTTTTCATAGTTTGTAGTCTTGTTATGGGAGATTCGTCTCTCCCTTTTATTTATTTATTAGTATTTCCCCCCCCCCCTGATTGTTTTTTCAATGGAATTTATTAGTTTTGGTTCTGTGGTGGTTTTGCTTTCGAGGTCTCTGCCGGGAACGAAGCTGGTCTATGTGCCACTTCCATTCCCTCCCACCATCTAGTGTTAGTTGGGTAGGACCGGGGGTCTGTGACTTGTGTGATGGTGGCTGGCAGCCATAGGGGAGTCCCGCGGTAAGGTTCTTGGCATATAGACCAGGTCGTCCGATTTTGAAGGTACGGTATTTGCTAGAGGAGTCGGGGGGCTTGTCCCATGTATAGGTGGGGTGTAAACCTGTCCAGGTAGGACCATAGTTTCCTACCCATTAATCGTTCAGCCAGGCTTTTATTTGTAGTGCTACTAGGGGTAATATGTTGTAAATGTAAGTAAATGGTCGAGTTTGTCTTGCACGTCCCCCTTGTCCATTCTCTCCAGGCCTTCCTTAGTATATCTAATCATGCATTCTCCCCTACCATTCGCAGCTGGATGGGCAACACAGTTAATGCGTGACAGACACCCTGGGCAGCCAGGTATTATTCAAACTGCAAGGCGGTAACTGAGGCCCGCGTTGTCTGAAACCAGTACATCTGTAGCCCATGTGTCCGCAAAATAGTTTGTCGAGCTGTATCATAACAGCCTCGGTGGTTGTGGAAGCCACGAGGATGACTTCCAACCAGTTTCGAGTATGCATCGACAACAATCAAAAAGGTGTTCCCCTTCGTTGGCCCTGCAAAGTCAATGTGCACCCTACACCACGGGCCCCGGGAGTTTTTCCAGTCTCGTATAAGGTTGCCTGTGGGGGTTAGGCCTCACTTTCTGACAAGGCGTGGCATGTTGCAACCCAGCGTTTCTTTGTCTTTGTCCAGCCCTGGCCATCAGATGTAAACTCCTGGCCAGGGCTTTCATCTTGGCTATGCCGCGGGTGATCCTCGTGCAACATGCTTAGGACAGTTTTCTTGGAGGCTGCTTGGGATTTACCACCCTGTCGCCCCATAAGTAATGCCATCTTCTTCGATAGACAGCTCGGTCTGTCTAGCATGGAAAGTTTAAAAGTCTCAGTTTTTTTATTTTCCTGCCGGCCAGCCTTTACCTAACCCAGTTCAGTATATGCGTTGGTCAAAGGGTCTTTGGCTGTGGCTCTCACAACATTGGTGCAGTTAGCGGATAGCTCTAGACAGGTCTCAAGCTGAAATGTGGAGTAGTTGGAGCAGGGTTTATCTTCTGTGATGGGCAACGGGGATGGCTCAGGGCGTTGCATCTATGTGCAGATGGCTTTGCCGGGTCTATGGAGATAGCAATGTAAGGGGATAGGCAAGCAGAAGAATTCAGACCAACCTCATCATTCTAGGTGACAGAATGTTTGGGGTTGGCTTGTTTCCCGCCAGGAATTCCGAAGGAGAGGCTTGTGGTCAGTTACGATAGAAAAGGGGTCTACCGTAAGGTATTCATGGATTTGTTTGACCCGGGCGACGATGCCAGGGCTTCCCGATCAAGTTGGCTGTTAATTGCGTTCCGCTTTGAGAGCGTCTAGAGTAATGTGACTGGTACCCTCTCTGCTGTCTGGAAGCTGGTGACTCAGGATGGCGCCAACCCAAAAGGTGAAGCATCGCAGGTGACCCGTCAGCAGCAAGGTGTTGCTAAACTGGATTAAGAATGTGTGTCTGACATTAATAGGTCCTTAATACCTTGGAAAGCTTTCTGTTCCCAGTCTGTCTTGGGAACAGACTGTTCCCCAAGTCTGTTCCCAGACTTGGCCCCAAGTCCCAAATGGTTTTTTTAATCAGCAGTCGATGTAGGAGTTCTTGCTATTGTCGCCTTATGGGGCAGGAACACATTGTGAAAGTTTATGAGGCCTAGGAACGCCTGGAGCTCAGTTTTGTTTCTTGGTCTTGGGAGCGTCTTTGATAGCCTTCACCTTCTTTTTCAGTTGGGTGAATGCCTTGCTCATCGATTAAATAGCCCAAAAAATTCAACCCGGTTAGTGGCCAGTTCACATTTCTCCTTCTTGACTTTTAGGCCTGATTTTCTAAAGTGAGTTATGACTTCTCGTAGCCTGGTCTCTAGCTGTTGGCATTTTTTTGCTGAGACCAGTACATCGTTGAAGTATGGGATGACACCTTTGATTCATTTAGTAGGCGTTCCATGAGGCTTTGGAAAATGCCTGGGCAAACACTAACACCAAATTGGAGGCAGTTACATTTGAATGCCCCTCTATGCATTACTACCGTTTTGTGCCTCTGCTGTTATTGGATCAACGGGTAGTTGCTGATAAGCTTTGTGCTAGGTCTAGTTTTGCGACTATTTTTCCTCCCCCTAGTGAGCTGCAATAAATGTTTGCACCTACTGGCACTGGGCGCTTTGTTGGAGCGCGTGATTCAGGGTTGCCTTATAGTCCCACAGATGTGCACTGACACATCTGGCTTTACCAGTGTTACAATAGGGTTTCCCACTTGACGTGGTCAACTGGTTCTAAAAACCCCTTGTGCTATCAACTTATTCAGCTGTTTCATCAATTTTTGGTTTAAGCGCGAATGGAAACGCGTCTGCCTTTAAGCAAATGGGGGCTATTTTTGGGTCAGGCTAAATGAGATTGGGGTCCCCTGGTACTTGTCCTAGAGTCCGTCGAATACATCTTGGAATTCATGGAGTAGGTTCTCCTCCAGTTGGTAAGTAGCGATGCGGTTGATACCAGTCTATCCGATTCCAAGAGGCGGCGAACCATTCAATTCCTAGCAGGCTAGGCGGTTCATGGTCGAATGATTCGTTAGGGGCAAGACTTCGGTGTGTGTTGTTTAAAATTCAACAAAAAAAATGTCCAAGGCCAGTTACAAGGATTCGATTTCCCTTGCTAGTTTTTAGCACCAAGTTTTTGTTTCTTTAGTTCTTTCTGCTTGACTGTTTGGAATTAGGTGCTGGATGCATATTCCGAGGATACCATCGATAAGAATGACCCTGAGTTGACCTCCATCTCGCAGGGTCTCCCCTTGATGCTCACCTCTGTCCAAACCTTGTTTTCGCGTTTCCGCCCTAGCATTATAGAGCGTGACTGGTCTGCATGCGTTTCTTTCTCTACCGGTTCTTCTATTTGAGTTCATCTAGTTGCTCGCTTTGTTCTTGTTTCATCATGTCTGGGGGGGGGGGGGTGCTGCCATGTCTTTTGGACTATAGCTCTTTGTTGTGGCAGACCCTTTCGAATGTGCCCCCTTTTATTACAAGCCCGGCATATTGTGTTCGAGGCACCTGCATTCAGACCGCAGGTTATTGCCTCCGCAGCCTGAACATTGAATTCCCGCTGATTCTTCCTCTTTTGCGTGCCATTTTCTATCTGAATAGAGTCTATGGAACATCCTTCGTCATCGTCTTCGGTGTCACTCTGGGTTTCAACGTCCTTGTGGTGGGTTGTCGCTGTGGGCTGTTTCTTTCCTCCCTCTGCCTTTCTTCTCCTCATTTGGGTCAGCAGGTCGGGAAACTGCGTTCATTTGTCGCATGGTGGCTGCTGACTTTTTCCGCTTGCTTCGGCAGCAGTTGCTCAGCAATGCGCCTCGGCCACGTTTAATATTCGGCCTGTGGAGTATTTTGCTCTGAAGAGTAGAGTCTTTCAGCGCCAAGGACTACGTGGTCTCTCATAGCCTCGTCCATTTTTTGAAACTCACATGCCCCTCCAATGTGTCTCTAAAGCCGCCAAAAGTCCTGTAATGGTTTTTCACTCCTCTCTGGTTCCCTTTTGTAAAAATTCATGTCGTTTGTGATGAGATTTGAGACCACTGGTGTGTAGTGTGTTCGGAGCATTCGGTTCAGGTCGGACCAGGGTCATCTGCCTGACATCTCTGGGTTTCACCAGCACCTTCGCCATTTTGAATACAGCCGGTCCGCAGTGTGTAAAAGAAGACAGCCCTCTTCCTTTGATCTGAGGATATCTTCCATCTCGTTGCTTTCTAAGAAACATAAGAAAGTGATTGATATACCAATTCCCAATCCTCTATATCTGGATTGAAGGGTACGGGCGGCGCGTTGTTACCAGCCATCTCTTTACTCAGTTCAGATCGCTGCGTGCTTTTGGTCTCTTCTTTCTTACAATTGATCCCACCTTCGTCACCAGTCTTCCATCCAGAAAGAAGCGTGGGAGACCGGGTCTCCAAACAACAACTCTTTATTTCAAACCACTAGGCAAAGAAACGGATTGGCCCAAGCTGCGTCAGCCCTTTATACAGCGGCTAGTCCTGCCGCTTGTGGCCAAAGACAGTTATTTAATTCTTCCTTGCCAATTGTGGCGGCTTCCCGGATTTCCATGTCCCCATTCCCTTGTTGACGGTCCACAAGCCTGTTCTGCAACCACTTAAGTAGCAGGTGCACATGAGATTGTGCAGGATGCAGCAAGCTTCCATGATACTCCTCACAGTCTTGGGTGATGCTGCATGGTGGTGAGAAGTATCTGGAAACCTGTTGGCCAGGTATGCCAAAGGCGTTCTCCACCAACCTCCTCTGCCTGGCAGCCTGTAGCTGAAGATCCTCTCTTCACGGGTGAGGTATTCTGGAAGTGTAGGGCTTCATGAGGTATGGTTCTGAGGGAGAAGGCATCATCACCAATGATGAATAGGGCACATCTTGTGTGTCATTGGTTAGGGGGTCTGGAATCTGGAAAGCCATCATGAGGTTGCATTCCAGCCCATCCTTGAGGTCACTGCGTTGTATACCTGGCTATCTAAAAGCTGACCCGTTGCCTGAAGCATCGATGTACATGTACTTGTAGTCAGCATCAACCATGGGCAAAGAGGATGATACTGAAGAAGCCCTTGTAGTTGAAATAAGTGGACCCTGAGTTGGCTGGAGCTTTGCAGGCCACATGCTTCCCATCTATGGCTCCAACGGTGTGGGGAAAGTTCCCCCTCTGATACCCACTCCTTCTGCAACTTTCCTCCAGCCTTGTGCAGTGGTAGGGCATTTGAGGAGCTCCTCCACGTATTCTTCGATGATGGCCTGCACCACTTTCTCTGACCACTTTGCTGATGGTGTTGTGTGGCACCCTCCACGCATACTGCTTGTTTTTGTATGTGGTTCAGAGGCCAGGGTGACACAGAGTCAGTGCCACCTTCAGTCCAGGGTCCAGGTTGGGACAGAAGTTGGTACTTGGCTTGGTCAACCTGGATCTCAAGATGCTCTACAAGAGTTCGTCAAACATGGCTGGTGGCATCCCTCATGAAGTGATGGAATGCATGAGAGGGTCTTCATTCCTAGCTCCACCATCAACTGGTCATACAGTAACAAACTCCCATTCTTCTCACAATCCATCCTCGGACCCACACAGCTCTTGGACATCTCCTTCTTCTCCTTGTGTACAAAAGGTGAAACAGTCTGAAACAGGATTTGGTTCTGGTGATGTAGTGATCGCAGCTACCACATGAACTGTGTCATGATCCATGGTGGAGAACAATGGATGATGTGGAGGACCAAGACCAAGGGTGAAGGGGTCTGTACACCATGGCTGCTGACTCATACTGAGATCCAGGTGACTTCCTCCCCTTTTTATAGGAAATACGGTTGTCCACTAGGTGTCCTTCTACATACTCTAGACATACTGGCAACATTCCTAAATATCTGAGATACATCCCAGATACAAATATTTTGTCCGTTTTAATCCTTTATATACGAGATGCATATGCTTACATCCTTTCCATTTCCGTGCTACTAACGCTGTGTGGGATGTTCCGTGTACCTTTTGTTTCCTCTCTCTTTCCATTTTCAGGTGCAGCAGATGTGAGTTGAGGGATGGCCAGAGGATGCTGAGAGGATAACAGCAGATGGTTTAACGGATGATAACGGACATAGAGATGTTTGTTGCCCGTATATGCTGCGGATGTACATCGTATGCGGCGGAAAAGTTCATCCGTTCAAAAAGTTTTGTGCAGCTCAAAGCTTCTTAGCGTGGATGAAATCTCAGTGGACAGATGCTCGAGGGATAGAGCGTATGAAACACGTATGCAGTGAGTACACAATGGATGCATCGCGTTTTCCAGCGGATGGCAAGCTTTTTTTAACGTTTTACTTCCTCTTTGCATCCGTTGGTGCATTGGGACAGGGGCTTAAGTCTATCTACCTTGTGGCTTGTCATCATTGTCTTCTCTTTTTTTCCAAACATTAGAGCCTTCTCCAAAGAGCCTGGTCTTTGAATAAGGTATCTGAAGTAGGATAATGTGAGTCTGACATAGTCGGTAATATTATTCTTTTCCATCATTTATATTGTGCTATTAAGACCTTAAGGGACATGGTGACTCAGTCAGTAAGACACTGAGCTTGTTGATAAGAAAGGTTGGCAGTTTGGCAGCTTGAATCCCTTGTGCTGCATAATGGAAGGAGTTCCCATTACTTGTCCCAGCTTCTGCCAACCTAGCAGTTCGAAAGCATGTAAAAATGAAAGTAGAAAAATAGGGACCACTTTGGTGGAAAGATAACAGTGTTCTTTGTGCCTTTGGCACTTACTCATGCTGACCACGTGACCATGGAGACGTCTTTGGACAGCACTGGCTCTTCAGTTTTGTAACAGAGATGAGCACCGTCCCCTAGCACATGACTAGCACCTATGTGCAGAGGAACCTTTATCTTTACCTTTAATTAAGAACTTACGTCTCTTATTCTATTGAACAAATATACAATAACTGGGAAATTCAACTAGATAACTATTCAGGAATGTTATCTTTTTATCCTACTCTATGTATTTAATATTCCATGTGTCCCACTCCTTTAAAATTAATTTTATAGTTGATATATAGGTGAAAAGCAGTATTAGATCTAATGATATACTTCCTAAATCTTTTTCTTCATTACCCAAAACCATTTATCAGAAAGTCTTACCAAACCTTGAGGACTGATCTTAAGTACTGTTCTTCAGCACTGTCATAAAACTGAACAGTCACTGAATAGCAATAGCACTTAGACTTATATACCACTTTATAATGCTTTACAGTCCTCCTTAAGCGGTTTACAGAGTTAGCCTATTTCCCCCAACAATTTGGGTCCTCATTTTACCCACCTTGGAAGGATGGAAGGCTGAATCAACCTTCAGCCTGGTGGGATTCGATCTGCCAAATTGCAGTAGGAGTAGCTTGCAGTATTGCACTCTAACCACTGCGCCACCTAGAATGTGGTTGTAACTTGAGTACTATCTGTATTATAAAATCAACTTCACTGAATGATCTTGATGTCATTTTAGCAAATTGCCATTGATAATTTCATCGATTTTCATCTTACTAGGAATGCTTTGCAAGATTTTTGAATATATATTTAATACTTGTGGCAATCTCTAAATTTCTATGGAGATTCTCAGTCATCTAGGACATGTTTTTTTTCTGCAGGATGTTTCCTTCCCTGTGTCCCTTCACTGTTGAACACAAGAACAGGCTGTTGAGGATGAGTCTGTGTTGTCTGCATCTCAAACTGAAGTGTGCAATTTTTCTGGAAATCTGTTCATGCTCCCACACAATTCACAGGTGTCCATCCCAAAGTGCATAGCTAAATGTCTATGAGGATTCTCAGTCATCCAGGTCATGGTTAGGACACATGGTTGGGACACAGGGAAGAAAACATCCTAAAGAGAACATGAGCTCCACAACAGTCCTTTCAGTAGTTTCAAGAAGGCTCCACACCCATTTGCACTGTTCAGGTGACCCTGAGGACTCACATAAATCTCCAAGTGCTTCAATGACCCTCAAAAAAGGATGCAAATAACCAGCTGTCGACAAGGAATATAAATCCTTTCATTCCCCACTGTCCTGTCAGAGCTGAAGAAACTTTTTGGATAAGAAGCGAAATGTCTTCAAAGAAAAACTAGAAAGTCCAGTTGCCTCTTGAAAAAAAACATCTTTGGGACAATCTTTTAAGTTGATTTAAACATCCCTATAAGATGAGTAATGAGTTTGTGTGATTGTCCAAAGAATAACCACTTTTACCCAAATTGGGATAATTTACCCAGGTTTGGGAAGCACTGATCTAGTGATTAAATTGTAAGATAGGACTGAAAAACAACACATCTCTACATGAATAATCTATACATAATGAATGCATTGCTTCTTTTTTCCTTTTTCACCTCAGAAAATACTACCAGTAGTAGTATTACTGATAATGAACACTAATTCGATCTCTATCAAGAAGACAATTACTAATGATGACCTTTAAAAGGAGGCAGATAAAACATAGCTAGTGTCAGAACATAAAGATTCTCTTTATTAACTGCCATTTAAGCATTTTAATAAATTTACAGGCTTTGCTCTTATGGGGGCTATAAATAAATTTCCTACTTGGATATTGTTCCCTAGAATATAGAACTCCCTTCACAGTACACATTAAGTGTAATATAGTTTCAATGGCTTTGGCCTAGCATCTTGTTCAAACTCAACCATTGTAGAGTGTTATAAACGGAGTATTGTGCAAACCTAATCAATTTAGACTTATTCAAGAAAGCAAAATTTAAAATATGACTGTATAGTAATCTATCTCAAGCCTCTTCTTAGAAAATAAATGTCATTTGAGACATCTTGGGTGGAACTCATCTGATGCCTGAGGTTGAGATCAGATAAAAAAACGGAGAGACCTAGAGCCTTTAATATTGAATCTTGATTACAATTCATAGGGTTTGATGTCTCTTGAATGGACAGGTGTACTTGTGCTGAACAGAAGACTCTGCTAAAATACTAAAATCCTATTCTGTGATCCAGGTGAAAAGGGGATGACTGAAGCCTCTGAAAATGAAATAAGTGTCTATTCCCAGATCTGGCTTTTTCATGGAAAGATTGCAGTCGTGGAAAAAGCCACTTCTCAGTGCTCAAAATATAATATATATATTTCATCTCCCTGTTCCCTGATGTAATTTAGAAATATTTCTGACTGCTGGTTTATTGAGAGATTATAAAGAAAAAAAAAGAAAAATAGGTATTTTTGTCAAATAGACAGGGAGTTCCAATCTTTATTCTATCTATGGAGAATGTCTGTCCATTCTTGCTATGAGCCCAACTCTGAAATGACGAGGAATATGAATTTAGTTGTGCCTTAACATGATATTATTTTAAATAGGTTTCATAAAAGTACTGATACCGGAAAAAAGAAATTTGATAGTGTGCAACAGGGTTTTATAAGTTTTATTTTTGCTTCCTTTATCATGCATCCATCAAAATGCCTAATGCATTATTATTCTGCATTCTTTTCTGAAGAGTGTTCTGCAAATACTGGTAATTTGGATCCATTTCAGCCATGCAGGGTCAGGGGAGGGAGGGGAAATATCAATTCTTTCTCCAAATGTATCACACACAAAAGAGGGAAAAGTGAATATTGAGGAAAATTGTTTTTGAAAACAAGAAAATATGTCTTCCATGGGCTGGAAATTCCTTCCTTGGGGTTCTTTTCTTTTCAGGATTTTGTGGGAGGGTGGATGGGTGGGTGCATTTTAACACTGTAATGCTGGCCATACAATAAGCACTTATATGCTTCTAATACCGTAAAGGACAAAGTAGAAATTCTTACATGATCTGCTTTCCACCATATTACAAGTCTCTGGTCTAATGGATTACTACAATGTGATCATGTTAACTTTTTAAATGATGGCTTTGAATCAGTAAGATAATAGATAAGATAATCAGTGGTGGGATTCAAACATTTTTACTGCTGGTTCTGTGAGCGTGGCTTGGTGGGTGTGGTGTGGCTTGGTAGCCATGACCTGGTGGCTGTGGCAGGGGAAGGATACCGCAAAATCTCCATTCCCTCCCCATCCCACTAACCTGCTTTCCAGCTCCGTTCTTCTATAAGGGCAACAAAAGAAGACCCAGACGATCAGCTGGGACTTGGGAGGCAGAGCATAGATGCCGGTGGGGCCAGTCAGAAGTGATATTCCAAACTCCTCAAAATTTCCACTACCAGTTCTCCAAACTACTCAAAATTTCCACGACTGGTTCTCCAGAACTGGTCAGAACCTGCTGAATACCACCTCTGAAGATAATACTTTATTGTCATTGTACGTATATACACAGTGTACCTATACAACAAAATTCACATAACACCCAGAGACCAGGCCCAACATGCGCACACACATAACAATCCCCAACCACACCCCCACCCACTAAAACACCCTGCCCCCTAAAAACACACATGCATCCACACAACAGACCAAAAAATTCTATCCAACACCTCACTGACCGTGGTCCTGAACAATGGACCGTGGTCCATTGTTGAGTGCAGTTATAGCTCTGGGATAAAAACTGTTCAGAAAATGTGTGGTTTGAGTTTTAATTGTTCCATATCTTCTGACAGAAGGCAACAGTCCAAAAAGATTGTAATCAGGATGGGAAGAGTCCCTGAGAATGTTTTACGACTTCCTCGAACAGCAAGATACGAAGATGTCATCCCAATCAGTAGTCCCAAAGGCGCTTTTTCAAAAGGTAACTGGACTTTCTTATTTCTCCTTTGAAGATGTTTTGCTTCTCATCCAAGAAGCTGAAGAATGCAAGAATTTATATTCCTTACAGACAGCTGGTCATTTGCATCCTTTTAGAGGGTCGTTGAAGCACTTGGAGGTTTATCTGTGTCCTCAGGGTCACCGGAGTAGTGCTCCTAATTTCTGTAGTCTGCAATTTTTCTTCTAGAAATCCATTCCTACTCCCAGACTATTCAAGGGGTGTTCATCCCAAATTGTATAGCTAAATAGGTAAAATCTGTATAGATTCTCAGTCATCCAGGTCATGGCTGTTCCAAAGGCGCTTTTTCAGGAGGCAACTGAACTTTCTTGTTTTTTCTTTGAAGACCTGGAACCTTTCCATTCCCCACTATCCTGTCAGAGCTGAAGATGTTCTAAAAATTACCAGAAATATCAACATATATATTTAATTTAAAAAATCAATGTTATAATCCAAACATCACTTTCTTTAAGAAATAAAGCAAAAGTAACCTCTTCCCAGTTATAAAAAGATCTTTAAAACATTGTCATTGAGCCCTGGTCAAAAACAAATCCCATTAACAGCTACCAGAAACATCTCTATCTCTCTACTATCTATCTGTCTGTCTGTCTTTCTATCTATTTATCATTTTCTATCATCCTTCATCATCTACAGTATCTTACCCTGATCAAACAGATTTACTTTATAAACGTGCTTTTTAGTTTTAAAAATTTTGATCTTTAGTCTCATCAAATAGCATCTCACAAGTTGATTTATTATAATTTTCTCTTTGTCTCCTTCCAGGAACAGCTAGAGCAATCTCTCTTTGTCTCTTCTCAGAGAGAGTTTCCATGGCTCCACACATTCATTTTGTAAATCCAAAATATGAAGGCTTTCCAGGTCAATCTACTGGTTTATTATCTGTATGCCCCTTTAATTATTAAGACATCAACTGGTTTCATTTGTAAATACATTTTGGCATCAATTTCTATATTGTTCTTTTATACTGGCATTTTAAAATCCATTTTCAGATCCATAATTTCTTTTTACACATCAAGTTTATAATCCAGCATGTTTTAAAATTCCAAATCTACATTCAAGCCAGTCTCAGACTCTGTTTTGGCGAAAACAATATGTTTTTCCTCTATATCCTCTGCTATAATATCAAACTTGTTAAAGAACTACTGAATTCCCCAACAGCCTTAATTTCCTCTATGGTTAAATGTTGTTCCTCCATTGTATGAATGGGTCTGTTCTCCTTTAAGAGTAATCCTTTGTTCTCTCCAGTTCCCTGGAACCAACCTTCAAGTTCCTTCTAATCTTTATTTTCCAATCAACAACATTTTCCCACAATAGGATTTCTTACAAATAATTTCAAAGACTTTATACTGTATATTTTAAAAAAAATATTTTTAAATCCCTTCAAGAAATGTCCTTTTTAAGTCTATCTAGCTCCTTAACTTTCAAAAACCCACATTCTGGTCTCTGTTTTGTTGTTTTCCTAAAAGTAAAGGTTTTCTTCTTAATCATTAGTCTTACATTGGAGCATCTGTCATCCATGGTAGTGAGATTTTCCTGGCAACAAAATGCAGCTTGCCCTTTGGAAGATACAAAGAAATCAGTAATAAGCAACTTCCTAAACTAGTTAAAGGCCCAGTCCCACTGGCCGACGGATGCAAAACGTATGCATAAAAGACACAGCGGATGAGCAAAATTTCGGGGGTGGCTCCAT
>BHFT01020032.1:0-12165 GCA_004320025.1 Laticauda laticaudata | reverse complement strand
TCCCAGTGTTTAAATTTCCCGCTTTCTTCAGAAAAGGGGGCCCCCAAAACACATTTTTTTTGCATAAGCAAGAGCCGATAACATGGAAAGGAACAGAACGTGGGGAGGACAGAAAGAGGATGTATATGAGGAACTGCAGAAGGCGGATTGCCCCCGTTAAGAAAGGAAATTGCCCAGAGCGGATTTGCCCCCCGCGTAGAAGGGAATGGCCCCCAAGAGCGAGGACAACTGCCCATTAGGCGGGAATGAAAGCTTTGGCACCCCGCTTTTCCAAATCCCTTTTTCCCCTTCCATCCCGTGGGCCCCTTACCCGAACAACTTTGGCCGTGGGTTCCCCCTTTCCCTGGCCTTCCCTCCTCTTCTGTGGCGTCCCCCCGGCTTTTACCTTGCCTGGAACGGAAAAATTTGGAAGGGGTTTGGTGCGGGAAAATGCCCCACCCAAGTGGGGACTTGCCCCTTAAGAGGGAATAGTAAGCCAAGAAATGCGTAATGGATGCAAAGAAAAACCGGAATGTTTTTCCCCCCGTTAATGCCCTTAGAGGCATGCCCAGAGAACGGATGAATTGGATACAATCTTTTTCCGTGCAAAAGTTTTTTTGAGGCAAGCCTCAAAAACTTTTTCTTGAGCGGATGGAACCGTCAAATTAAACGGAATTGCCCTTTGGAAAACCGGGGATTTAGAAGAAGGGAAAAAGCCCCAAAAAAACGGAAGGCCCAGTTTTTGGGGAAGGTTTTTAACATTCCGTGGTTTTAAACCCAATGGATTTGGGGGGCAAAGCTTTTTTTTTGGTGCGTTGTACAATCCCTCCTTTTGCCATCCGTTTTGGGGTTGGCCAAAGTTGGTTTGACCCCCATGGGGCCTTTTTAAGTATCCAATGTATAATACATTGCAAGTTATCTTTTGTATATCCCCAAGCCTTTTAAGTTTTTATTCCCCCGCCCCCCCCTAGTAAAAGGAAACCATTTTTGTCAGTTTTTTGGTTTATGCTATTTTTTTACAGACCTTGTTTATTTGCCTGGGGGTAGAACAACCAGATTTTTTATCTTAATCCAGAATTTCCCTTGCAGCTTCTGGGCAAAAGGTCCCCCACCACCATTAATTGGCAAAGGAAATGGTGACCCAAGGTTTTTTAAATTGTTGTACATTTTCTAACCATTTTCCTTGGTTAGGTATGTTAATATTTATTGGAATAAATTTTTAAAGGCCATCCCGTCAAACTTGGCAGGCTTAGAATGTTGTTCCCATGATTGGACAAAAAATAAATAACAATGGATGGAACATTTTGCTCGTCCGTTGTGTCCTTTTTGCATCCGTTGGGCAGCGTGACATGGCCTTTAACAGTGGCCAGGATATTATATGGTCAAAATTGGAAATTAGATGACATGAGTATAAAAAAAGTAATGGATTGCGCAGAAATGAACAAATTCAAAAGGGAATTACAGGAGAGGGGAAAAAAAGAATACGGCCTGGGAAAAATGGTATGTCTGGTTAGACAACAGAAAAAATATATAATGCAAAAGTAGAAATGCTAAAAGTGTAATTGTAAATAGTGTATGTACAATAGTGTATGTATGTACAGAATGGAATAACTGATGTCACAAAACTGCAAAAAATAGAGAATTTGTTTTTAAAGGTGAAATTTAATAAAATTTATTTAGAATAGAGATGAAAGAGCTAAGGAAGTACACTGACGCAAACCTAACCCAGGGGTTCATCCAGCCAGGAAAGTCTAGGGTGGACACCCGGTCCTCTTTAAGGAGAAGGATGGGTCGATGAGGCTGTGTGTTGATTTTAGTGTAATTAACAACATATGCATGGAGAACACCTATCCACTCTCCCTCATGAAGGACATGTTGGTCCACCTGGCTAAGGGGAAGGTGTTCATCAAACAGGACTTACAAGAGGCCTACTATCAGGTGTGAATCAGAGAAGGGGACAAGTGGAAAACTGCCTTCAAATGCCCCCTTGGTAGCTTCCAAAGTAATGCCTTTTGGGTTGCAAGGGGCCACAGCCATCTTCATGCAATTAATAAATGAGGTGCTGCATGACAACCTGTACAAAGGGGTTCTTGTGTATCTGGTGACATTCTCATCTTCACTGAAACCCTACAACCACATGTGAAACTAGTGCACCAGGTGTTGGGAAAACTCCTGGTGGCCAATCTATACACAAAGCTGTCAAAGTGTGAATTCCACAAGACCAGTCTAGACTACCTGGGTTAAACATTGGGGGGGAGGAACCTTCTGCCCGATGCATTGTCACGTAAACCACAATACCACAGTAAGCGGGAAGAAGCAATTCACACAATGATACTCCTCTCAATCTGCATTGCAAGCAATAACCAGGGGCCAGGCTATACGAAGGAGGGCTACGGATGGGGGGGTGAAATGACCCAAAAGCTGAAAGACAAACTTCCAGCTAACCCATGACACAAAGATAACCAGGAATACTAACCCTCAAGGATGGACTACGCTGGAAGGGCTCTAAATTGTATGTGCCTAGCAGTTTGTGGCTTCAAGTCCTTCAACAGAGTCACGACACCAAACAAGCAGGCCATTTTGGCTACCTGAAAACCCTGCACTTGGCCAGAAGGCAGTTCTGGTGGCCAAGGAAGAAGAAAGACATTGAGGACTATGTAAAAAGTTGTGCCACTTGCACAGCAATGAAGACGAGATCGGGGAGACCTCCTGGGCTACTCTAGCAAATGGCAGACCCATCCCAACCCTAGGATGAGACAGCTATGGATTTCATTGTTGAGCGGGGGGTAGGGTTTACTCATCCACGAAGAACCTGAAATTAAAACTAGTCTCTAAGAAGGTTGGTCCCAAGTTTGTGGGACTGTTCCCTATAGTGAAAGTGATAACTGTACAACTTCAGCTGCCCGGGTTGTTGGGAAAGGTACATCCAGTTTTCCACAATAGTCTGTTGAAATCTGCAATGTGATCGCAAGTCCGACATGTAGACCCCCCCCTAGGCCCCTGGTGATTGAGAGCCAGATGTACTATGAGGTAAAGAAAATTTTAGGCTCGAGAGTGCACAAGGGGCAGTTTGATGTATTGGAAGAGGTGCCCTCTTTCTGAGGCCGCCCAGGTGAAGTGTTGGAAAGTGAACACAGATACATTAATAAAGCAATTCCATGACAAGTACCCTCAGAAACTGAAGGGTGCAGAAATGTTCCTTCAATTGATGGGGAGGCAGCCTGTCAAGCCTGAATATGACCAAGTGGTGGCTGATTCCTTTCCGGGGGGGGGGTGTTTCTACCAGGGGCTATTATCACATCTTCTTTATTCTTATCTTCCTTCTAAGATGGCGACATATGCATAGACGCTGTGACTTTGAGCTCCTGGTGTTACAATGGAGTGGGCAAAAGCTAGCCTATACCCGCAGGCCGTTACTGAAGATTGGATTTTCTGGTTGACGAGATATTACCAGCGACTTCCAGTGGTCTCATAATATACCGAGTGATGTAGTAAGACTGCCAGGCTCTCCATAAATCGTTGTTGGGCCTGGGAGGTGGCGTCGACAGCGAAGACAGAGGAAGCAGAAGCAGGGATGCAAAGCAGGGATGCAATAGCAATTCCGGTAAAAGCAAAGGTGAAGGATTTTGTATTTACACACATAATGACTGGTGAACTAACAGTAGAGTTACTTTTACACACTGCTCTCCAGATGTGGAATTCTTAACTGTCATTTGTTGGCCATTTCATTTATCTAGAGAGATTTCTGTTAAAATTATCACCACTGTCTATTTTCCACCTGATGCAAATGTTAGCACAGCACTCTCTAAGTTACATGACGCCATCGAGAGACTGCAGCAAACTTACCCTGAGGGCACTTTTGTCGTATTTTGAGATGTATTTCATGTTTGGGGGGGGGGGGNNGGGGGGGGGGGGACTGCACCAAGGGAGGCTCATTCAATTTCATTGTACATATGCATTGACAATAAAGGTTTACTTGATTTGATTTGACATGAATTCAGATTGACAGTTTGGAGCTGAAGGGGGAGAGCAGAAGTGGATGGAATCTTCAGCCAAAACAACATAATTAGCCAATGAGTCAGATATATTCCAATGGCAGGCTGGCCAAAGGTGGTGGAGAGAACTCGCCAAACAACCAGTCCTTATCCCAATTGGATAATGTGACATATTGTTTTGAAAAAATGAGAAGCTTTAAGTGGGGTGGAAAGCATGAGAATTTTTAGTACTACCCTCTTGAGCTCCATTTTCGCTGACAGAGGCCATGGCTTCTGGTTGGCCAGATGAAGGCCGTCACAGCCAAAAATGGAGATCAGGAGCCCATTTTTGTTGGTAGAGCACTCAGACCACCACAAGGATTCCAACATGAGTGACATCAAGCTGGCCCCACCTACCCTAGTCCCGCCCATCCTGGCCCTCTGAGGTCAAATCCTGATGCAGACCTCAATGAAATCGTGTTTGACACCCTGCTGTAGACACACACTTTCATGAGATCATAAACCAAAGAATGACTCTGAATAAACATAAGAACATAAGTTATCTGGTAGAGAAAGTTGCTCAGATACATTCAGAACTGGACTTCTACTGAGTTATTCCACTTGAAGTTCCTAGGGTTTGATCTTGTGAGTTTAATTTCGGAAGAGTTTGAGTTTGTAACACCTAAGGAAGGTGTTGAGATTCTGGCTGTGAGATTCCTCATCTATTTACTGGATTTACATCATCATTGAAAGGCTATTAACTAAATCCATTCCATATATATACTGTGTGTGTGTGTGTGTATGTGTGTGTGTGTGTAATTTTTTGTAAAATATAAAGTTAAAAGATAAAACAGAAGTAAATACCAGTATTTGAAAGAAGAAAAAAGGATTTTCACTGGTGGAAGGAATGGGTGTTGTCTTACCTGAACGCCATTTCATTTGACTCTGGGGATAAATGCTGGATCCAACCTCAAAACTACCCAATGAGGGTGAAAAATACAGAGGCCTGGGCGAACTGAGAGAGCAACCAACTCAGATACTCTTCTGGTGGAAATGATAGCCACCAAGAAGGTTACCTTCAGGGTAAGAAGATGCAGATTAGCCAATCAGAGTTCAAATGGAGCCTTAGTCAGGGACTGCAACACCTTAGACAGATCCCAGGTAGCATACCTCTGTATTACAGGAGGGTGAAGATTGGCCACCCCTCTGAGGAACCTATGGACTGTAGGATGACGTGCTAAGGACTCAAATTTTCCATAAGTTAACACTGAAGAAACAGCCGCCATCTGATGATGAAGGCTGTTGGGAGAAAGGCCCCTATCCAGACCAGCCTGTAAAAACTAAAGTATATTTTCTACAGAGGCCTCTAAAGGCTGGATGTTTGATTAGGAGCACCGAGAAAAAGCTTGCCAGGTAGCATCATAGTTGCGGATGGTGGAAGGTCTCCTGGAGGCCTGAATGGTTTGGATCACTTTATTAGAGAAATGGGGGCATTTTAACATGCTCTACTCCAAACTGTCAGTTGTAGCCACTGGGGCTCTGGATGGATCAGGGACCCCTGGAGGAGAGCGATAACTTATTTAGGAATCCGCCAAGGAAGAACTACTGAGACACCCATTAAGTCTGCAAACCAAGGGCACCAAGGCCAATAAGGGGCCACTAAAATAATTTCAGCTTTTTCAACCAAATTTTTTTGTACCACAGCCGACAGCAAAGGCAATGGAAGGAAGGCAGAGAATAAATCTGGAGGCCACCTACTATGGAATGTCAGTCCCTTCAGCCCCCAGGGAGGCAAATCTAGAAAAGAATCTAGGTAACTTGAGTATTGAGAGGGGTGGCAAACAAATCCACCATCGGAAGTCCGAATCTTTGAGTAATTTGTAGGAAAAGGGAAGGATGCAGCCTCTATTCCGTGTGGTCAATGGTAGCTCTGCTTGAACCAGTCAGCCTGCACATTATCCGAGCCAAAGATATGCTCAGCCCAAATCGACAGGTGAAACCACTTTGCCCATCTACCCAAAGCTTGACATAAGGGATTTGGACCTGGTGCCCCCATCTGTTAATACGGGCTTTGGTGGCTATATTGTCTGTCAAGACAAAGACATGTGAGCAGAGATGTGGTGACAAAATGTTCTGAGGGCTAATCGGACAGCCCTAAGCTCCAACCAATTGATATTGTGTACTTGCTCCTCAGTTGACCAGATGCCCTCAGCCATGTGAGAACCCAGATGAGCTCCCCAACCAAATAAGGAGGCATCAGTCATGAGGATGAGTCTGTCCTCCACCTTGAAGGACTGACCCTTAGAAATGGAGAGCCACCATAGAAAAGGGTGCAACGCCTGCTTAGGCACTCATTAAGGAGTGACTCTTACTGGTCTTCTGATGAAGCAAAAGGAACCACTGGATGGCCCTGGCATGGAGCCTGGCCCAAGAAATAATACCAATACATGAAATCATCTTACCTAAAAGTTGGGAGAGATGAGCTAAAGGAGTGGAGCTCTCTTTCATTATGCGCTTAACAAGCAACTGCAGGCTGTCTTGCATTTCCTGTGAAAGGAAAACCTGACAACCCTCGGTGTCAATAGTGGCTCCCAAATGAAGCAGACGAGGGGAAGGATTAAACTGGTTCTTTTTAATATTAATAGAAAACCAAGATCCTGCAATACAAAGATGGTGGTATGCAGGTCCCTCTGAGCCCTTTGAAAACAAAGGCTATCATCTAAATAACATTGCAGATGCACCGGGAAAGAACGTAGGTGCAGTGCTAGAGTAGCCAAAACTTTGGTGAACACTTTAGGGGTGGAAGAAAACCCAAAGGGAAGGGCTCTGTATGGGAATGCCACCCCTGATAACAAAACCTTAAGAAACTTCTATGTGAATGACATATTAGAATGTGTAAATAAGTTTCTATCAGATCTATGGAAGTGAGGAAGTCCCCCTGCCTGACGCTTTCCAGAATAGGCTGGAGGAAATGCATTTTGAAACAACTAAAACTATAAATTTATTGAGCCTTTTCAGGTCAAGAATTGCCCTCCACTCCACCTCACCCAAGGCCTTGGGGATGACAAAGAGTCTGGAATAGAACCCTGTTCCCTGCTGGTCCTCTGGGACCTTTTGAGTGGTTCTGGATAGCTGATTCCATGAGCCCTCTTCACACCTTATCTCTAGATATAGGGTAGGAGATGAGAAACCTCGGAGGAGTGGAGTAGAACCCTATTGAAAGACCCAATCGTACTGTATTTAACACCCAGGCGTCTGATGTAATCTCTCCCATTTGTCAGCAAACCTAGCTAACCATCCACCAATGGGGAAAGTCTGAGAAAAATTAGCACTGGCGATGGAATGGGCGACTTCCTCCTCCTCAAAAGGGGTACTTGCCCAAAAACTGCTGTCTACCCTTGCCTGGATGATCTGGAGGAGTCTCAGGATGTTGATAGGGGGATGGAAGCTGGATCCAGATTCTGCCTGGAAAGACAGGCACCTGAAGTAAGGAGCAGGTCAATTCTCTGCCCTCTTGCAAAGCGATGGAAGTACCTTCCTCTTATACTTGGTTTCAACCAGAAACAATTCTAAGGCTTCCCCCAAAAAATTGTCCCCTCGCACAGGGGTAGATGCTAGTTTCCACTTCCTCCTTCCATCAGCCTGCCAATTACGCAACAAATACATGCATCTGGCTGCCATAGAAAAAGCAATAGCTTTTGTGGCAAATCTGGCCCCATGAAGAGTGGCATCTGCTGTGAATTAAGCTGCAACTACAATCTTATTGAGATCCTGATGGGTTCAGATGTCTGCTGCAGGAATTCTCTCTTGTGGCTGTCTCAACCATTTAAGTGACGTTCTGGTGAAGAACGAGGCTGCTGTAGATGCCTTGACCACCCAGGCCGCCGCCTGGTGCTATCTTCGGAGAGACTGTTCGATCCGCTTGTACTCAGCCTTGAGGACATCTTCCGGATCATAAGGAGCTGAAGAGGTGGAGGTCAATGCTGCTACAGTTGATCCACCATGGGCAATTGTAGGCTCTTGGCGAGTTCTGGACCTACATTGAAAAACCTGCGGTCTGAAGACAAGAGGTTGGGTCCTGTAGCAGGAGACTTCAGCTGCCTCTGAATGACCTTCAGAAAAAACCTGGGATATGGGACCACCTCCTTTCTCACCATAGGTTCATCGAAGAGAACATCTGACTCTTCGGCAGACACCTATGGGAGGTGAGCCACAGCATCATAATCATCAGCATCCTTCAGACTGTCCGTGTTTCTGGCTTTGAATAGCAAAGGTGTGAACAAGGTATACTTGAAACCACCTGTGAATACTGGGATCTCAAGGGTATGGGCCTTCATCCTCAGACATGTCAGACTCTCTCTTGTCAGGCTTGCCAATCAAGGAATGCTCAGCAGCCACAGATGGAGCATAGGCCGACGCAGAAGGAGACATACATTCCTGAATCAAGGAACCCCTTTCTGAAAGTAGAGCGTCTTGATCCTGGGAAGGTCTCACCGAAACCTCAGATGCCACTGAAGAATGTCGGGGAAACCTATGGATACCTTTAAAGATACCTTTTCTGATAGCCCTATCAAACAAGATCTGTAGATTAACCAGGACATCTGGTTCAGAAGACTTAGCAGGTCTAAGACCAGCAGCAATGGGAATAAATGTAGCCTCTACTCCAGGCCTACTGTATTCTTGCTCCTGCCAAGGTACAGCTCTGAATCCCCCTTTAAGATCACCATAATGACTTCCCTCAGCTGAGGGTAGAGGAGAAGCCTCCCTTCCAGCTGCATCAGAGGACTAAGTTTGAGCTATGGTCCTGGAAGAATGTCTAGGTTTCTGATCCTGAATGTCAACCTCACTGTGATGAAAAGCAGGAGAAGTTTCTTTTTCTGGAGATCTTGTGCTAAAGGCCTTTTGCACCTTGGCAATATGCTTCTCTGTGGCCTTTTGGCGTCTGGAAGCATCCTTCTCCTCCACCCTAGAGGCTTCTTAGTTGGCTGTTTTCCCTGTTTGATACTTGAAGCAGATGGAGCTGCCCTGTGGGATCTTGCTGATCTGGAGGCCCTGCTGTCTCTAGGGACATCCACCATCTTGACTGCAGAAAACCTTTTGGACTAAGAGTCCAGAGCAAGGAGGAGAACACAAGAAGGGTTTTTCATTTATAAAAACCAGGGAATATCTTTTTTTTAATCCTCAACCTCCAAGAACCACTCTTCTTCCCTAACCCTAACCCTATGCAACTTCAATAGGAGGTTTTAACACCTCCTACTGGGACTCATACCCATTGGAGCCTAATAGGGCTATTAAATATAGACCAGCCCTGGCCTGAAGCCTGGAGGAGCTAGTCTACTTTGGAATTAGGGACAGGTACCCCACCGGAATGAAATAAATTAAATAGCGCCTATCCTTCATTGTCTTCAGGCCCAACAATGACAAAAGGCTGATGGCCTAGTGCTGGCCAGCCGCTGGAGTGGTGGAGGAGCAGGAGTAGTCTCTCCAAAATGGCTGCTTCAAGCCTAGAAGACTTTCAAAATGGCCACCGGCCACGAGATGAATCAAAATGATCTGTGGCCACAAGGCTTCCTGCTTCACCGAGGATCCCCAATGGAGGTTCCCTGGCCTTTGGCTGCTCCCTGGAGCACAGGGGCAGCTGCTGGGCTGGCCACTCAAATCGCAGCTCTCCTGCTTGCCATGGAGGCTTGAAATTAGCCCTGCAGCTCAGGATAATGTGAACCGATGCTGCCCACACCTCAAAATGGCCGCTTAGCTCCTACGGCTTCCTCTTTGCCATGGGGACCTGAAAACGGCCCCGCGGCCCTTGCTGGAGTGCCAGAGCAGCTCTCAGCTTTTGCGCGGCTCCAAGAAACAGCTAAGAGTTGGAGCCGCGTTGTTTTGAAGTTTGAGGCCTTTTTTGTCTATTTTTTTCTTTTTTCTGTTTTCTCAATGAAAGGCTGCCTTTGGGAATTAAAGGCAGGAGAGACAGTGACTTGAGTCCATCCTGACTGAGGAATGAGTCGAAAGCTGGCAGGAGCCACCTAGAGTGGGAGGAGCTAATCTAATCATCCTTTTAGGCAGACTCAGTCGAAGCAGTTAGGACAAGAGCAACCCACTCCTGACCTGTCTCAGCCTTACAAGGGAGAATTACTTCCAATTCTCTTTGGTATAGATAAATAAAAACTATATCAAACTCTTTCTCTAATCCCAATCAACTTTTCACTTCTATCAGTTTCTAAAACATGCAAAAATGGTTTCCAAGTAGAAATAAAGTTGTGACAAATTTCATCAATTTTACCATCTCCATCAATTCTACCAGCATGACCATCCTTTCACCCCAACTATCTATATCTATATCTATATCTATATCTAATCTATATCTATCTATCTATCTATCTATCTATCTATCTATCTATCTATCTATCTATCTATCTATCTATCTATCTATCTATCAAGATACTAGAAGAAAAAGTAAAGGGTCTAGAGAAAACTTTAACCACTCTGAAACTCAACCAAACTGAGAAACCCCAAATTTTGCAAGATATGCCCAAATTGAATTTCATAATGATCAAACAACTTCTAAAAGAATTGACCACTTAGAACAAGGGTGTGAAATTCAAGGCCCGTGGGCCAGATTTGGCTTGTGAGGTGCTTAGATCCAGCCTATGGGGCTGGCCTGGAAATAGCAAAGGACCAGCCTGTGGTGCCTCTGTTAGAAAATATGGGTTGCGGGGGGGGCGCAAGCAGCCCCCATGAGGTCCATTTTGGTCAGTATGGTGCTGCAGGAGGCCAAAAGGCCCAAAAAAGGGCCATGCAGGGGCCATCCATGGCCCTGTGCCCAGTTTTGCCCAATTTTCCCAAATAGGCTGCTGCAGGAAAGCATCCATCCTATCTCCTCCCTCTGCACCAGACCATGGAGGACAACTTCAATGATGATCTGGTCCTCCAAGAAATCCAGTTTGAGACCCCTTCCTTAGAATAAAAGGATGGATGGAAAGGGGCGTTGGTCCTATCTCAATGCTTCTTCTCGGGGAGACAAAAGGAGAATCCAGGATGAGTAGTCTCTAGTCTCCTTGCTCTGCAGACCGAGTTGAAAAACTGAGGACACACCCCCTGGTAACAGTCCCCAGTTCTGAACAACATCAAAGCGAATTCAGCTGCTCCTCATCCTCAGATAGGTCCGTTGATACTACGAAAAAAAGGGACATTTCCTCCCTATTTCAACCTGATAGCATACAGGTGGGACCGGATTCTCCCTTCAGCTCCACGAGAAGCGTTCAGGTAGGACCAACGCCCCTTCTCCACTGAGCCACAGGGAGAATCCAGGATGGGACATACCAAAGCTGACTGATGGTTGTCCTACGGGTGGGATCTGGATTGGTTGGAGGTCCCCACCTCGGCACGTACACCCTGCAGGACTCATCTTCCAAAGGACATCTCTGCTGAGGCAAAGGAGTCAATTTTGTAATGTCTTATGAATGGGACCACTGATGACCTGGTCACAGCTCTACAAATGTCCAGAATCGATGCCTCATTGCCCAGGCTGCAGTGGTTGCTGCACTTCTGGTTGAGTGCACAGTGATTCTCCTGGGTACAGGAAGGCTCTGTAA
The DNA here is from genome assembly GCA_004320025.1 of Laticauda laticaudata. NCBI lineage: Eukaryota > Metazoa > Chordata > Lepidosauria > Squamata > Elapidae > Laticauda > Laticauda laticaudata. The sequence continues at coordinate 620 of BHFT01020032.1, read as the reverse complement.
CTCATTGGCCTTTGCAATGCAGTCTCTGAGCCAGCGACCCCACTGTGGAAGGTGTCACTCTGAGACCCAGAGTTGACAGCTGAAAGGAAACAAACAGGGCTTCCGTCCTCCTAAGAGAAGAAGTTCTTTTAATGTAAATACGGAGGGCCCTCCTAAACGTCCAGTGGCTGCCATTTTCTCCACAGTGCAAAGTGTAGCTCAAGACAGAAGGTTGGCAAAATCAACTCCTGTGAACATGAATAAGAAGTCTCACTTGCAGAAAGGTAGGGTCCAACCGCAGAACACCCTGTCTGCGTGGAATATGCACAGATCCTTCCTGATGGATAAGGCCACCAACTCCGAGATACGTCTGGCGGGTAATGGCCACCAAAAAAACATCTTGCACGTAAAGTAGGCAAAAGCAGACTTTACGCAAGGGTTCAAATGGGGGAGAAGTCAGTGCTTGCAGGACCTTGGGCAAATCCCAGGTGGGGGAGCGGTGGACCATTGTGCTCTCAAATTCGTGGCTCCCCTAAGGAGCTTTCACCTAGAGTGTTGGGCCAGAGTAGTAGAGCCCTTGACCGAAATCACCAAGGCCAAGGCAGCCACCTGTCTCTTCAAAGTGGACTGGGGGTGAACCT
>BHFT01020031.1:0-10884 GCA_004320025.1 Laticauda laticaudata | reverse complement strand
CCTATTGACCTCACCCCTTTCCTAAGAGGTCTGTAGGGGGCCTGCATAAGCGCACCAATGTGCCTACCGTCCCTGTCTTATAGTTTCTTTTACTTTTCTTATAGGTATCCATGTATTCATAACTATGTTTTTACTTATACCTATTATCTTGTGAGCAATTGACAAACCAAATAAATAAAAAATAAATAAAGTTCAGCGTATCCACAATCTCTTCTGAACCAAATAAACTGAAAAATTGCCGTTACGCTAGAACTTCCCAGGCTGCCAAATCAGTGGAAATGAAGAGAGAATGCATGAAAGTTGCACTTCAAACTCCCCAAAGATGCCAGGAAGCTAATACAAATATTGAAGACATGGACAATCTCATTATGAGAACAATTAGCGTGAAATTACCAAGAGTTTCTTAATCTCACCATAATTAAAGACCTTTCGTTGCTTTTAATTTAAGCTGAAAAAAAAAATTACAGCCTGGGCTAAAATGTGTACTACAAGGATACGGTCCAGAAACCATTACCATGAGGCTGCGTGCATGTGTGTGTTTTCCTTTCTTCGATTCCACTTACAAGTATGACTTTCTAATTAAAACTGACTGCGTGTTTAAATGCAAGCGAGGTGGAAAGTTATTCCATTATATGAAATAATTGCTGGGTTATTTCAGTCCTTCCTTTCAGCTGCCAAATTGGACGGCCTCTTCTCCATAGCTCAAGCTCACATATGGATTTGCAATTGTTCGGCTAAGACGCCAATATATTTTACATCAGTTTTTCTTTTTTTGAAGGTATCTTATTTTACCTCTGAAGAGTCTTTCCTGATCTGTTTTTTCCACTGGATTTGAACTAAAATAACCATAATTTCAGGAGGACACACAATACATGAGTTATTTTTACTGAAATGTTTTGAAAAGGAGCCAACACCTCTTTGGAAAAATCCATTTTCTTTCAACCCAAGATGTGATTAGGGGCATTGTCACGAGGGCCATAATCGTGGATGTTCACAGAAAAATGCCAAGTGGATAAGATGTTGAGTTATCCCTTAAAACAGGGATCTCCAACCTTGGCAACTTTAAGACTTGTGGACTGCTGGCTGGAGAATTCTGGGAGTTGGGAGTCCACAAGTCTTAAAGTTGCCCAGGTTGGAGACCCCTGTCTTAAAATCCCTACAGGAGCTCCTCCATAACAGACAACGAAGAGAACAATAAACGAACTAACGTTGTTATTCCACACATTGCAGAAATATCGGAAAAGGTCAGGAGGATCTTCAGCCAACACAACATACGTGCACCCTTCAAACTCAAGAATACAGTAAAGCAGAAAAATATCCACACCCAGACCCAAATTGAGCAATGTGGTATTTGCAGTATTGCAGTGAGCCAGGTGAAGATCTGTACTTTGGGGGAACAAAATAGTTCATAAACCTTCAGGTGGCCTTAATGACTCGCTTAAAGGATGCAAATGACCAGCTGTCTGCAAGGAGTATAAATCCTTCCCTTCTCCAACATCCAGTTAGAGCTGATGAAGCTTTTTGGATTTAAAGCGAAATGTCTTCAAAGAAAAAAAAAACCAGAAAGTCCAGTTGAAAAAGCACCTTTGGGACAACCAGGACCTGCATGATGGAGAATCTTCATAGACATATCGTTTAAGTTAATACTCATGGGATCCCCCAACAATAGTTGTGAGTGGCTCAAAGAGCCATAGAAAGATACAGGTACCACGTACAACCAGACACCAGGTGAATCCTACACATAGATCAGCCCATGCACATATTCTGGAAAGTCAAGCATTCTCTGAGGATGGGCTCTAACACGAATCCAAAAGCTCGGAAGACCAAACTTCTGGTCCCAGTCACTAACCCAGATAACTAACCCAGATGTTTGTTTCTTTAATTTGAATTTAACTATTTATTTGTATATTAGAGCCTTGGTGGAAAATAAAATACAGGCTGAATAGTCAAGACCTTGTTGATGATACAAACTCTGTAAAGGACCATGGAGTTCTCATCTCTAATGATCTAAGTGCTAGAGCACTTAATGCTCTCTGTAACAACATAGCCAAAAAGGCATTAAGAGTTGTTAACCTAATCCTACGTAGCCTCTCTGGAAATATCACACTACTAACTGGAGCATACAAAACATTTGCTTGACCAATACTCGAATACAGCTCATCAGTCTGGAACCCACATTNCGCCGCCTTCGGTCTGATCTAAGCATATTATATGAAATCATACATTTTGTTGTCCTACCTGTCAATGAATACTTCAGCTTCAACCATAACAACACAAGAGCAAACAATAGATACAAACTGAAGGTTAATCGCACCAAACTTGATTGCAGGAAATACGACTTCAGCCACAGAGGGGTCAATGTCTGGAATCCTCTACCTGACTCTGGTTTCTTCCCCAAACCCCAAAATTTTAACCTTAGACTGTCTCCTATTGACCTCACCCCTTTCCTAAGAGGTCTGTAGGGGGCATGCATAAGCGCACCAGTGTGCCGACTATCCCTGTCCTATTGTTTCTTGTATATATTTTTTATTTTTCTTATCGGTATCCATGTACTCATAACTATGTTTTTAGTTATACCTATTATCTTGTAAGCAATTGACATAAATAAATAAAAAATAATAAATAAACAAACAAACAAACTCACTCACTGTCCCCTGGTGATTGGCTCTAAGTCACCCAGGAGGCTCTCATGACCAAAGCGAGACAAGAACTCAAGATGTCCTGATGATTGGTGCATAACCACCCAGCAGCTTTCATGCCTAAGGTGGAACTAGAAGTCATTGCCTCCTGGTTTCTAGACTGGTTCCTTAACCATTAGACTGAACTGCCTCTCATTTGTTTTACCTGTGCATTTTCCATTGAGATTCTGCTCAGAAGCATCGTTTAGCATCGTTCCTGGATGGGCTTAAAACTGGGGATGTTCGCCTAGAGCAGAGGTCTCCAAACTTGGCAACTTTAAGACTTGTGGACTTCAACTCCCAGAATTCTCCAGCCAGTTGAAGTCCACANACTTTAAGACTTGTGGACTTCAACTCCCAGAATTCTCCAGCCAGTTGAAGTCCACAAGTCTTAAAGTTGCCAAGTTTGGGGACCGCTGTCCTAGAGAGAAAGAGAAACAGCGAGAGGACATTTTTTGTGTCATAAATAAATAAAGAGTGCTCATACCTCTGGCAATCATTTTATTTGAAGCCATCAAAGCTAATATCCCAGATTGGAAGTGTTTGCTGATGGCTTAATTCATGCCTTGTGTCTCTGCAAGCCATCAGGATGGGAAAGAGTGCCGAGCCAAAAAAAAAAAACCCTGGCCAAAAAATAGCATCATGTTAGGGATTATTTTCTCTTTAAAGGATTTGGGTATCTCTGTCAGCCAATCCAGTTTAAGCGATTGGCCAAAATGAAGCAGTCAGATGAGCCCAAGTGTGAGTCCAGAACCTGGAGGGAAACTGAAGAGGAGATGGACTGGAATAATCTCTTTTTCCCAGACACAATTAATGTATTATTTTCATGCAAATGCGATCCATCAAAATTCTATTTGCCGGTATGGAATCTGGAGATAGAAGCTGGTGACGGTGACAGATTAGACGGTTTGTTTTCAGGCTTTGTAAATCAGTGCAACACGTACCCCAAGGTTACTCTGGCATCTAACTGTGATATTAAGTGTCCCGTCACATGGGGTGGGTAAATATTTATTTTTTAAATGCAAATAGCAGCTCTTGGGAGGGGTGGACTTTATCCATCCAGAAAGTGATCATGGCACAGAATGGGGCTCTGCTGCAGAGAGAGGAGTTTCAAATGTGATGCGCTCAAGATGATTCAAATCCAGTTTGAGACATTTCATGGCTGCATTTAAATAAGAAAAAGATGTGGGTTTGTCAGTATAACAGAACAGAAGGACAAAGCTGGGGGCGACCTTGGAGGTCTTCGAGTCCAACCCCCTGCTCAGGCAGGAGACCCTAGACCACTTCAGACAAGTGGCTGTCCAATCTCTTCTCAACAACTTCCAATGTTGGAGCATTCACGACTTCTGGAGACATGTTCTTCCACAGACTAATTGCTCTAACCAGGGGTGGGATTCAAATTTTTTAACAACTGGTTCTGTGGGCGTGGCTTAGTTGGTGGGAGTGGCTTGGTCATCATGTGACCAGTTGGGCGTGGCCAACTCAACATCACTCACATCGAGGCACGCATCTCCTCGCCTGGCCTCTCATGACTGTGGGGATGCTGCAACAGTCGTAAGTGTGAAAAATGGTCATAAGTCACTTTTTTCAGTGCCATTGTAACTTTGAATGGTCACTCCACACAAGCAAAGTACCAGCAAAGGAGGGAAAATAACTCCAGAGAGGTTCCTGAGACAGGAAGTCTAGTCCTGCCAAGAATGTAATAAGGGTTAACAGAGAGGCAGTTTCTGTAAGCAACACCAGAATGTTTCCTTCCTGCCTTCCTGACAGGATTAGGCCAGTAATTCCTTCTAACAACCGGTTCTCCGAACTGCTTAGAATGTTAACATCCGGTTCTAGCAAATTGGTGTGAACTGGCAGAATCCCACCCCTGGTTCTAACTGTTCTTTCTAATTTCTCCTTAATTCCATGTTGCTTCTCTCCTTGATTAGTTTCCATCCGTTGCTTCTTGTCCTGCCTTCAGGTGTCTTGGAGAATAGCTTGATTCCCCCTTCTTTGGGGCAGCCCCTGAGATATTGGAGTATTGCTATCATGTCTCCCCTAGTCCTTCTTTTCATTAGACTAGACATACCCAATTCCAGCAACCGTTCTTCATATGTTTCAGTCTCCAGCCTCCAATCCTCTTTGTTGCTCTTCTCTGTACTCTTTCCAGAGTCTCAACATCTTTTTTACATGGTGGCAATGAAAACTGGATGCAATGAAAACTTGTAAGTGTGGCCTTACAAGGCCTTATAAAGTGGTATTAACATTTCTCATGATCTTGATTCTATCCCTCTGTTAATGCAGCCTAGGATTGTGTTGGGTTTTTTGGCTGCTGCAGCACACGGCTGGCTCCTATTTGATGAAGTCTTATCTTTTAGTGTACAAGGGCACAACATTATTACTTAGTCAAGAGACTCCTGGTGAACTGCAATGAAGCCCATGGAAGAACATTGATTAATTGACTGGGTGATTTATCAATTGATTTATTGATTTATGTATAAAATGTTGCCCACCCACCCACCTCTCGGACAAGATGCCTGTGGGCAACTTACAAATGATAAAAAGACAAATCTAGCATGTTCCACAAATTTAAACATTATGTTTTGTTCACCTTAGTAGGTTGTGCAAATCTAGCAATGGTGGTTCATTTTATAAACCAATACTAAGCACACAAAGGGATTCATTTGCAAAGCAGACAATTCTCTGTTGGCTCTTATAGCTGTTTAAAACATAAGTTACATCATGCTTGCTTATAAAGAGGTAATCCCCAATTTACAACAATTGAGCTGAAAATGTCTCTTGTCAAACAAGACAGTTGTTAAGTGAACCTTGCCCCACTTTACAACCTGCAGTTGTTCAGTGAGTAACACAGTTGTTAAGTGAATCTGGCTTCCCCATTGACTTTGCTCATCAGAAGGTTGCAAAAGGCAATCATGTGACCTCAGGACACTGCAACCGTTGTAAATACGAGACAGTTGCTGAGCACCTCAATTGTGATCGTGTGACCATGGAGATGCTGCAATGGTCGTTAAGTGTGGGAAACGGTCCCATAAGTCACTTTTTTCAAGTGATGTTGTAAGAACTCAAAATGTTCACCGTCAAACAAGATGGTTTGTAAATTGGCGGACTCTCTGTACACCAGGAATTTAAGGCAGCTTATTTGTATTGAATGTGCAGTACATTGTATTTCAACTAACTAGGTGCTTCACGGCTGATGGCCAGTCATTTTGTTGCAGAATCCACTATGATTGAGGTTTAGCACCTGTCACGCTGCAGCAACGGGATTGGAAGAGGTAATGTAAAATGGGAAAACACTTGCCACACGTTTGGGTTAACGCGATCCTTCCGTTCTGTACTCGAACTGCTCTCCTTTGCTTCTCTCTATCCACCAGCACCGTCTAATTGACGTTTTCAATCTGCTTCAGAGGGTTTTTGAGCTGCTCTTATAACTTTTGAGCCGAAAATGTATTCCATGCATTGTCCGTCTGCAGAGTCACTACGCATGCCGCTACGCAATTCCGTTCTGCATTCCGTTACGCATCTCGCTATTATCCACTTAGGCCATCCCGCGTGCGACATTCCCGCACCACTCGAATCCGCTCAGCGGTATACGGACCACAGGGAGGACGGTGCGAACGGACGCGGATTCGGACGTCGCAGCGTTAGTAGCACACGGGATCAGAGAAAGGATGAAGAAGCGGATGCAGCACGCTAAAGTAGAAGCAATTTAAAACAGATAAATAACGTTTCGGCGAAGGGACCTATTCTTCGGATATTAAAGGAATGCCTAGGAGTGATGCTAGAGGATGGTCAAAGGATGCTTCCGTTTCCTGTCATCTGCCTTTTCCCCATCTCGCTCGTTCTTGGTCGTCTCCCCTCGCGTCCGTTTTTCCTTTTTTCCGTGTTACTCCGCTCTGGTTATGGCTAAATTTTTGCCCCTTTTTGAGAGGCGGATACAACGGATAGAACTATAACATTTTTCTCGTCCGCTGTGTCCTTTTTACAAACGTTTTGCATCCGTTGGGCAGTGTGACAGGGCCTTTATTTAACAAATCAGAATGAAACAAACTGTGGGATTAGTGCAGTACATGGTGGATGCAGCTCTATTAGATAGGTTTGTTACTGCATTTCATCATAATTGCTTTTTTGGACTCTAGCCCACAATGGTATTTTTATTTAGATTGCGGTAGGACTCTGTTGTTAAAGTATGCTTATTTTTAGGTTGTTTTCAGGTACAAGCACTTTAGCGAGAACACTTTATGTTCAAGCTGCAAAGAAATGGCCATTTCTTTTCCACATCCTTGATTAATAGGTCCATAATTTTGTAGGTAATATTTAAAGCAGGTGATATTAAAAAAACCCAGTTTATTTTTTATCTATATCTTGTAACACCACTGCTTGCATTACAGGTGTTTTATCTTTAATTATTTTTACCTTTTCTTCTATTAATGTAGAAAAACGTTTTCATGGTCCCATGGCTGATATTTGCATTTTTTTTTTTTTGCTGTTTCTGGAACAATTTTGACTGTACCATTTNGCATTTTTTTTTTTTTTGCTGTTTCTGGAACAATTTTGACTGTACCATTTTAATTCTCACATATTTTTTTTTTACAGGTAGTCCTTGACATATGATCACAATTGTGCCCAACATGTTTTTGGCCAAAGTGAAATATTTGTTAAGTGAGCTTGCCTTGTTTTACAATCTTTCCAGCCACAGTTGTTAAGTGAATCACTGTTGTTTCTATGAAATCATGACCCGGAAGTAAACTTAGAAACTCACATAGCAGCAGCTGGCTTTCATGCCTCAGGCAGGACTAGAACTCCCCGTCTCCTGGTGATTGGTTCAAAGTCACCCAGCCAGTTTTCATGCCTAAGGTGGGACTAGAACTCACAGTCTCCTGGTTTGTAGCCTGGCACCATAACCACTAGACCAAACTGACTTTAGATGCTTTATAAAAATAATATTGAAAATTCTGAGCAAAAGGCCCATATTAATTTTACCTATTTGGTATCAAAGGGGATCTGGCTTCATATTTTTAAGACGCCAACTGTTATTTTATTTCAGTTAACATTTTGCTCACACTCTGGAATCTCATTATAATTTATAATGATGCCCATTGGAGATAAAAAAAAAAACTGCAGGAGGAGATGGGCTTCTGTGGTGTGGTTTTTTTCAACAGCTGTTCACTGCCACCTATGTCTTTTGGACATAGGGAAATGAATGGCATCTGTGATGACCAAGGCACAAAGGCAACACAGCCAGAATAATAAGCAGGGGTCTCTTTATCAGCTCCAGCTTTGCCCTCAATGTCCCAGTTATCTTCCAGTCTGGAGAAAAACTCTCCCAGGAACCTGGAACAGTCTTTACAGATATTTCCTATCCAAAACATTATGAATAGAAAACTTTAAACTATGAATGCATCAACACAAAATAAATTAATAAATCCAGCAGGGCAAGATAAGGAGTTTTATTTAGTGACCATTTGAACTTACAACAGCACTGTGAAAGCAACTTACGACTGTTTTTCACACTTTCGACTGTTACACCATCCCTGTGATCCAAATTCAGACCCTCAACAACTGACTCCTATTTATGAACTCCTATTTATGATGGTTGCTGTGTCCTGGGGGTCACGAGATCCCCTTTTGTGACCTTCTGATGAGTAAAGTCAGTGGGGGAGCAAGATTCAGTTAACAGCCGTGTTATTAGTTTATCAGCCACAGTGATTCACTTAACAACCGTGGTCATTAAAATGGGGCAAAATGGACTTAACAACAGTCTCACTTAACAAACAGAAATGTTGGGCTCAATTGTGGTCGTAGGTTGAGGATTAGCTAGATATGTTTGATATTATCTTACAAAGGGACTTTCTGTGAGCAGGTTGCCGAATTTCAGAGGATTTAGTACCAAAATGCGGATATTTTATTAAAACATTTTTCTGCTGCTCATACAAGCCAATCTATTGGCATATTTGCATTCTTCGAGAAGAGCAATACAGATCAATGTAACTGGAATCCATTTCGCACCTGTCAGCATGTTAAATCAGAAGATTTCTTCTTTCCTCCCCTTTCTCCCTCTGCAAACGACTTCAATCTTCCTTCTTCCCTGGGAGCAGCGATCTGGTTTTGGCTGGTTTCTCCTGTGTTGCCTGTGCCTTGACAAGCAGGATCCGTATGAGTGATAGGTGTCAAGCTTGGATGAAGCCGTCTCAGGCATTCCTATCTCTGAAGAGCAGGGAAGAAAACTGCTACTCCCGAAATCTTGTTTAAAAACATATATACTTACAGGATACTCACAATGTCCTCATTCCCCAGTGTTCTATTCCGCCATTCCTTTATTTTATTTTTGTTTCTTCCCAACATTTTTTTCTAAGCAGATTGGTCTTGTGGTTAAGGCAACAGGCTGGAAACTGGGAGAGTGGGAGTTCTAGTCCCACCTTAGCCATGAAAGCTAACTGGGTGACTTTGGGCCAATTTCTAGTTCTAGTCCTGCCTTAGGCATGAAAGATGGCTGGGCGACTTTGGGCCAATCACCAGGAGACGGTGAGTTCTAGTCCCACCTTAGGCATGAAAGCTAACTGGGTGACTTTGGGCCAATTTCTAGTTCTAGTCCCGCCTTAGGCATGAAAGATGGCTGGGCGACTTTGGGTCAGTCCCCCTCTGTCAACCCAGGTCACCTCACAGGATTGTTGTTGTGGGGAAAACAGGAGGAGGAAGGTGTGTTGGATCTGTTCACTACCTGAGTTATTTATACAAATAATAAAGGCAGGAATTAAACAAACAAACAAATGTACTGCCTAATGAAGGAGCCACAAAGAACAGTCCCATGAACACTGATCAAGCAAATCCCTGTACAGAAAATGAGAGCAAATTCTGCATTCTCCTAGCACCGATGATGTTACCTAATTGGGTAATGAAAGGTCTGCAAGAAAAGAACTAAGCTCAGAAAACATTAAGGACTCCAAAGTCGTCATCGTCCTCCTCCTCCTCCTCCTCCTCCTCCTCCTCCTCCTCTTCCTCCTCCTCCTCNAACATTAAGGACTCCAAAGTCGTCATCGTCCTCCTCCTCCTCCTCCTCCTCCTCCTCCTCTTCCTCCTCCTCCTCTACTAGTACTGATGATGTCCTCTAGTTGGGTAATGAAAGAAAACAACTATGCTCAAAAAACACTAAACCCCACAGTTCTCCTCCTCCTCTTCCTCCTTCTCCTCTCCTTTCCATTTTTCTCATTTTCTCGTTTTCTTATTTGGAAGAATCAGAGGGATTCAACAGGGAGGCTGTGAGCCTCTTAGACTAAGTTAAATCCCAAAACACAAGAGACATTTTTGAAAGCTTGGCATTCACACAAATCAGCCACCAAATGCAGATTCACTTGATGAGACTTGCTTGTCAGATAAACAGGCATACATTTGGGCTGCAAAGCTGGATTGTAGCCTGCTTGTTTCAAAACCATCTTCATGGCTATTCTGAGGGAGAGATCATGTGTCATCCAGCACATGAAAACATTCTGCCAACAGTTGCCACCCATATTTTTTCCCTGTAAAATCTGTGTCCCAAGCACACTTGTGTGTGTGTGTGTGTGTTTGTGTATGAATATATTCCAGGTTTTCTAAATAGCTAAAACTAAGACTAGATCAATCCTGGCTGCAAACAGCAAGAAAAATCATACCAGGGTGGGGAGAGGAAAAAAAACCCTTTTATGTTATTAAAGCAGAAGTCTTATTTCCAATGTTCTAAAAGCAATTATTACAAGGATTTACCATAAACTAAAACAGAAATTTCCACGTGGCAGAGGGAAACATACGCACAACATGTGTGCCATTCTGGCTGTGCCATGTTTCCTGGAAATCTCCTCTACTGGCTGAGCTTACGCATAGTACTATTCTGCAATTTTGTCAAATTCATCTGTGGAATAAACTCTCAAGAGCTGGATTCAGACCAAGCTGTATGCTAAACTACAAGTCAGCAAAGCAGATGATGTGTGATTGCAGTTTTAATGCAACATTCAGCTACTCTCCATTAAGTGAGGAAAGCTATTTGATGTTGTGATTTCTAAGAAAGAAAATACAGTGAACTATCTCTTAGGTTATTTCAGTGGAATGCAACCTATTTTCTGTCAGTAGAACTTTGAGTCTTGATCTGGGGTTCTGGGAAACATATACATACATACATACATACATACATACATACATACATACATACATACATACATACATATATATATAT
>BHFT01020026.1:0-27964 GCA_004320025.1 Laticauda laticaudata | reverse complement strand
GAACATTTTTCTCGTCCGCTGTGTCCTTTTTACAAACGTTTTGCATCCGTCGGCCAGTGTGACAGGGCCTTAAAAGTCTTCTGAATCTGGCCATTTATTTGAATGATTCTTTCCTCCCATTATTCCACTATACACCATCTCATTCAAGTATAAAATCATACTTGTAAGGACATAGATGGTTTCCTGTGCTATGTTGGCTAAACTAGAAAAAAAATTCTGTAAAAATAATCCTCATTCAGTAATCCTCACGTATATAAAGTTGCTAAAGTCTCCTAAAGGTATGCAATTTATAAAATACTTTATGCTCCTCACTTGACAGTATTATGTGCAGGGTTACTGTACATATTAAAAATCCTCCTGTCCTACAGCTTGATAGTGGATAAGAAAAACCATGGGTTTTCCAAGAAACATAGTCAAATCCAGTTGATGTGTTTTCCAAGAAACACAGTCAATGAAAGCTAGCATGCCAACTCTTTCAACCAGAACACAGCTTTTTTCACGAGAGAAACAATTTTTTAACTGAACATTTTTTAAATGAACAAACAAGGCCTCCCACAGAGTAATTCCATTGGGAATTACAAAGAATTATACAATAGGAGACCCCCAACATTGAACTATTATTGATAATCAATAAAAATTTATGAAACAGATTTCAGTCTATTAGAATGTAAAGCAACCAAATAACCATTTCATGCTCAATAATTTTAGTGAACACTTTGCAAACTAATGCTGAGATCTTAAGCCATTAATGGTCTATGATGAATCTAATGCATTCAATTCAATGAGAGAAATGGCTCTAAATGGCTAATTTAGAGAAAGGCAGAGTAAGCAGAGGATTTATTTTAATGGAACATACAGAGTTCAATGAAAGACAAAGAAAGCAGAAAAATAAAATTAGAAAGGTATAGTTTTAAGGCTTCCTGCTTCAGCAACAAATAGCTGTAAGGCATATACTTCAGTCATTAGACTAAGTAGAAAAATGAAAATAAAAAGCACGGCTTAAAACATTTTACATAGTGAAGAGAGAAACAAAAACCTCTTAAGATTTCTTTTACAGACAAGAAATCAATAAGGATATAACTATAAAGGCCTCTTGACTGGTGATGGCAATTGGGACTGAGGTTTCTGTGCTAAGCAATGTGTCCATTAGGCAAAAAGTTATAGAACTGCACTGTTTACCGACTACACTTTCAGTACTCTGAATTGTGGCAAGGGCAATGCTGTCATTAGGTCAGGACTTCATGTTTCTCCTGACTACCAGGCTCATGTTTGTTTCAATTGTCCCATCTACCTAACTCCTTCACATCTCTGCTCTTTTGGATGCCCTGCACTCTGCCAGTAAGCCCTACAGTCACCACTCCTGCTGCTGGCTAGGATCCAGGCAATGGGCAAGGGTGTAGCCTGAGATGTTCATGATGAGCACAATAGGATGACAGAGCCTGCACCCTCACCTTTGCCTGGATCTCAGGCCAATTGCAGGAGGAATAAAATGGCAAAAGTCAACAATGGGTCGTGTGAGCATTGGCAAGGGGCAGTAGCGTTATGTGGTGGGATATAGCACACCCAAAAGTCAGTGAAGGGGTAAAGATAGGTAAGGGAGATAACTGAAGTACCTCTGCAGTTCTAATTCTAGTTGGGCTGCCAAGCACTCAAATTTTGGTCAGATGCATGAGGGGGACACTGCAATAGCCATTATTTGTGGAACAAGTCCTAAGTCCATTTTTCGCCATTGTCATAACTTTGCTCACTCATCAAATTGTCATAAGCCGAGAACTAGTACATTCACATACATACAAAATGGATGCTGAACAATATGACAAGGCACAGCTTGGTTTAGGAACAAGCAGAAAGAAAGAGATTGCTTGCTTTTTAAGAAAGATGAGAAGGCAGAGAATTTTAATATTAAAAAAGGCACAAGGATGTCCACTATCTCCTTATAATTTATATTGACATTGGAAGTTTTAAATAGAAATATAAGACAAGATATAGAAATTAAAGGTATGGATATTAAAAAGGAACAATATAAATTATAGGCATTTGCAGATGATTTGGTTTTTATCTTGGAAGACCCAGTAGAAAATAGACTTAAATTAATTAGGAAAATAGAAGAATATGGTGAAGTTGCAGGACTGAAAATAAAGAAATAAAAAACCAAAATAATAGTTAAAAATGTTACAAATATACAGGATAAATGAGGAAAATAGGTACACAGATAGTTAAGAAAGTTAAATATTTAGGAATTCAATTAACAGCAAGGTGTGGAGAAGACAACTAGTATAAATTGGCGCAACAAATTAAAATGGATTTGGTGAAATGGGAAATTTTACAATTGTCATTGATGGGAAGAATAGCTAATATAAAAATGAATATTACCAACAATACCAATAAAACTGGGGAAAGTATTTTGAATACTTAAATAAAACAATATTAAAATATATTTGGCAAGGGAAAAAAGCAAGGATGTCTGAAAACATTGCAAGACTCCAAACATAAGGGTGGTTTTGGGCTACTAGATTGGGAATTGTGTTATCAGGCCTCAACACTCACTTGGATGAAGGAATGGATTGGTTTAAAGAACAAAAGACTACTGACCTTGGAGGGAGATGACCTTGAACTAGGTTGGCATGCTTTTCTATAGTAGAAAAGTATAGTATAGTGGAAAAAACAAAATACATAGCTATTTTCAAAGACATTATATTAGGAATGCATTATTATTAGTATGGGAGAAAATCAAAGAACAATATTATTTGAAGATATCGTGTCAACTCATAAAACATTTTGCATACACGTTTTATAGTTGACAACAAAAAGAAGGGAGGGGAATTTCAAAGAGCAGGCAACAGGGTGAAATCAAACCTACATTCCATTCATATTTTCTTCTAAGACTGATTAGATGGCTGAGGCTTCTGCTTTAAAAAAATCTAATTGGTGAACATGATTGATGACTCTTAACTATGGACATTTTTTGTTGGATGATAAACACCCAGAGGGGTGGGGGGGGGAAGCAGGATAAAGGGTGACAGTGAATTATATATTTCAGAGTTGGCTACACCCAGATTAGTGCCAGGCATAGAATGTTTCCTTCAAATAAATCCTCTTTAGTTTTGGGAGTGTGGCTCAAGGCTCATGATTTAATTGGAGTAACTGCTGGAATGACATAACAGTCTGGCTCTCCACAATGGAGGCATTGATTTATCCAAATGTTATTGGTATAGATAATGTAACCAGATATAAAGATATTTTAAATGAAAAAGGGAAACTAAAAAGTAAGCAGCAACCGAGCAATCAAGGGATTGAGATAACACAGTGATCATATGCAGAGATGGGCTGAAAAATGAGTGGGGGTGGGGCCAGCCAGGGATAGGATTTTCCAGTTCTCTGAACTGTGCAAAATCTTAACTACTGCCTGAACTGGGTGAATCAGTAGTTAAGATTCTGTGCAGTTCAGTGAACTGGCACATCCCACCATTGGCTGGCTCTACCCCCACTCATTTTTCAGCCTGTTTTCTGGGCAGGTTTCTGGCCAGTTTTTGGGCTGTTTCTCAGCCTGAAAAATAGCCTGAAAACGGCCAAACAAATGACCAAAAAACAGGCCCCCAAAACAGCCTGAAAACAGCCAGAAAAATGGCCAGAAAACAGCCAGAAAAATGGCTGAAAAACAGACAAAAAAATGGTTGGGGTGAGAGCAGCCAGTGGTGGGATTAGCCCCAACTGGCTCATCCCATCTCTGCCTTTGAGGCAAGTGGCCAGGAGGTGGGGCTGGGTGTGATGAGTGACATCTTTTAACAATCAAATACATCCAGAAACAAGATTCTCTCAATCTCTTTTATTATCAAATTATTGAAAGGGGAAAGGGGTTATGTTAAAGATATCTCAGGAACTGAAAGTTTTCACTTTTAGGACCCATTTTTATTTCTGAGTGTGCTTGGATGGAAACATTCACTTTTTACCAACCCTTTGTTGAACAGTACTGTTAACCATTCGTTTTCTATATAATAGAAATATTGTATATGCAGATGAGAGAAGAAGAAGAACTTTGTTGTCATTGTACACGTACAATGAAACTGTGGATGCACCCCAGCAACTGTTTGCAATACAATAAAACCAGAGCACTTAAAGATGAAGAAAAAAAAATAGAGTACACACGTTCTGAAGTTGTAAAGATTTCCAAACTGCCCTCTTCTTTTAGAGTACTAAGAAAACTAACAGCTACAACTGAAATAGAGGGGAAGGAGCTGAGGATGGAAAAAAGATACCCCTACTGTGAAAGAGAAAGTAACGGGAAGAGAAGAGAAGATAAGTCTTTAAGAATTTACACAAAAGAAAAAATGTGCCACACAAACATGAAATAGAGTAGACTTTTATCAAAAAGCTATGACCTGAGGCATAGTTTTGCTTCTTCAGGAGAGCCCAGGAATAATGGAAAGGTGAGAAAAATATAAAGACAGAAGGACCCTTTAGTGTGTATTTCATAAAACCAAAATTGAACATGAACATTTTCTGTGGTATATTACAATGCTGTCCCTCTGAGAAGCATATGTGATACTACGGTTCCAGCAAATGGCATCAGCAATTAGATTGGGTCAATTTCTTAATTATCCCATATCAGTAATATGGGGTATACATATAAGCAGATTAGAATTGCCTCTGTAAGATGGATAGCATAGAAGTTTAATAATAAATAAATAATATGCAATTACACCATTGATTCAAGGACATTATAGAAAAAGTTATAGTATGTCCTATTTCCCCACTTTGGCATATGTAAAATTTTGGAACTCCTGATAGGAAATTCATGTTGGCTTGATTAAATTAGACAGGAGGATATCACTGTGAAAACTGGCAATCTTTGTTTCTAAACAAAGGTTTTATCAAAAGGTCCTAATATTTTCTATTATTTTATCAGCTGTAATAATACTGTGTCCTTACTGATTTGTGCACATTTTAATGGAATTTATTAATGTTTTGCCACTTATGTAGATTTTATCCAGTGATCAAAACAATAAATAAATTTATTGATTGAAGAAGACAGAATGGTGGAAATTATGTCAGTTGATTGTGTGTTTTATGGTTTTTTTCTTGCAATAAATAAAAGGTTGCAAAAGCAATATACCAACTACCTAACAGCCAACTAGCTGTTACAAAATGACTTGCCCCAAAAGGGACATTCCTATGCAGATGTACTTCAATTCAGTCTTTCATCATTTTATCAATATCCAACAATGTTCACTTTGCTAGAGAGAAGTTCTCTGAGATTGGGCTCCAGCATGAGTCCAAAAACTCAGAAGAATAAATCTTTCTCCCCAATGACTGACCCAGATTGGATCCTGGACATGTATAATTGCCTTCATTCATAATGTATTTGTCAGCCCTGGATCCATTTTTAGATGGACAAGGTCTGCCACTGTGGGGGAAGGGCAAGCTGTGGGAATAGGAGAGTAGCAAAGAGAGTATAGTCACAATAACATTCTTTCAAATGAGATCAAGGACAGGCTGCTGGCACCTAGAGAGAAGTGACTGAAGGTTGGTGGAAGCTAAGGCAGGAGATTGATTGGGTCATGTGATATGAATGTCACTGGACAGGGCAAGGTGTGAGTTTTAGTGTGGGTGGGGGAAAACACAGGATTTCAGATTTGGGTTTTCCCCAGATATGCCAACATGATTTCTCTAATAAATTCTTACTTTGATGGACTTTGTCTCAGAGTTCTGAATTGCAATGAGGGTTTACTTGGAACACTGACAGTATTTATATCTTTGGAAGCATAGAGCTATTTGAAAAACTACCAAGGGTTTGCCTTGATATTTTATTCTACAAAGTTAGCAAAGGATCATAGAAAGGGCCTTGAAAGCACCCAACTCTACCAGGCTAGGAATTCTTTCAAGATGGTATTAACATAAAGCTTCTTCTGGATTGTAAAGATGCCAAATTTCTTATAACAGTGAAATTTTTGGTGCAAGTCATGGTTTGGACTCATTTCTTATCCAGAGCATTGAAACTCTGTAAATATTGAGCCAAATTTGGAATGCAATTCAGGAAGACTGATAGCAAATCAAAACAAACTGAAATATCCCATGGTAATCCTGCATTAAAACTTTGGAAATTAAAGCTACAATATTTCACTAAAGTTTCATTTAACAAATGTAGTACATTACATTTCTTTTTCTCCTTACTGAAGAAAGTGCCTATAATTATAAAAAGAAAAAAGGAATGAAGTTTCTGATTTTTAAAAATACTTACATTATCAAAATGGCATCAATTCTTCCATTGATGTTGACTTAACTGTACAATGTTTAATAAATCATTGTCATCTCACATAGTCTACATACATCTGGCTAAAATATGATCAGTGAGACCTATTAAGTTCAGTCTATCATATCTTCTTTTGGGTATCTTTTATGAGGCTCAGTGGCTAAGATGCTGAGCTTATCGATCAGAGAGATGAGTAGTTTGGTGGTTTGAATCTCGAGCATTGCATAACGGAGTGAGTTCTTTACTTGATAAGTTCATTACTTGTCCCAGCTTCTGCCAACCTAGGAGTTCAAAAGCATGAAAAAAGGCAAGTAGAAAAATAGGGACCACTATGGTGGGAAGGTAACAACGTTCTGTGTGCCTTCAGTGTTTAGTCATGCCGGCCACATGACCAGGGAGATGTCTTCAGACAGTCTTCGGCTTTGAAATGAAGATGAGCACCACCCTCTAGAATCAGGAATGAGTAGCATGTATGTGCAAGGGGAACCTTTACCTTCACCTTATGAGATTGCAGTTTTAAAGTGCAATTTTCTTTGTTTTAGCAAAGTATTGCAGTTGTAATTCCAGACTAGGGTTATTTGACTGAAATTCTAAATATCACCCAGAGAGATTATGTCAAGTGGTGGGACTGCCAAGAAAAATAAAATCAATATTCTATACATTTTAAAAATGCATTGAACACTGTTACTTCCAATTCCTCATCCAATAACTCTCCTAACTATTTCTGAATCTGCTTTATTTTCAGCAAGAATATGTAATCCCCCAGCATTTGGCATTCTTAAAATAATTTAAGCCATTTGCCCCTAGACATCTGCTCTGTTATATTTCAAAAATGTATAGCTATATCATACATAAAACTATATTTCTTTAAAAAATATGATCCAATGAGAAATACTCATGAGCCAAATAATCTAGGATCTGTAATTTGGAATGTATCATTGATCACTTTTGAAAATATGATAATGTACAAGGAAGTAGCTGATACTCTGAAAAGCAAAGAAGTATTGTATAGAAACTTGCAATTTATAGTCAGGAAAATTAAAGAAAAATGAGACATCAACAAAACTGTTAGTTTGAAGAAGGCGGAACTTCGTCTCGGTGCTACAGCTGCGATCTCGGGGCTCTGAGATCGCAGCTGATATTTTCGCCCCTGGTCGGTCCTACGGACCCTTAAAACGTCCAACAGATAGATGACGGGATTGTGGAAGGGCACAGTCCCAGGATCCAGAAACGCAAAATTCGTGGTTTGATCGGGAGAAGCCCTTTTTGCTGGCGGTGGAAAGGCAGCCTCCAAAGCTGCTGAAGTCAGGGACAGCTCCGAAAGAGAGCACGTACGGCTATTAGAGTGAGTGTTGTCGGTTGGGTGTATATTGTGTATTGTAAATTGGGCTGAGACCTGAAAGGAATCCATTGACAAGAAGAAAACCTGTGACTATTAATTTTTGTTAACTGAGAGTTGTTTAAGGGGTTTTTTAAAGTGATGTCAAATTGAGGCTTGGATTCTTTCCTTTACTATTTATATTTCTAGGAGGACTTTAAATGTGTATATTATATAGGGTATCAGATTGAAGTTTTCTCTTATATATTTCACACCTAGTTTTTTGAGCTTTTTAATATTTCCATATAGATAGAGGACCCCTTTAGATTTATTTCATATTCTTTTTCTCTGAGGCTTTTGTATACATTACCTCTTCTTTTGAGTGGGGAGGGAGTATTAAGAGATTTTGCAAACTGCCAACTAGAGGCCTAAAGATACTTTATTTTGAACTGGGGAGAAATGTTAACTACTCTTCTCAAGGGACTATTTAATGTGATAAGAGTCGGAAGGAGAGCACAGAAAATTATTATACAGGTGATTTTTCACTGGAAAAGCACTTACTCTATCAATATTTCAACACTTGAGCTGGGTTAGAAGCTGCTGGAGAAGAGAGTCATAATAAGAGCCTTGGAATAAATAAATAAAGTGCAGTGTGCAGTCCATATATACTTGTGAAATCTTTACTCGCCAGCCTTTTTGTATATTTTAACTCTAGTAAATATTTTTATTTTTGCTTTTTATTTATCCTTTTTCTTCTTTGGTTTTGGGCCTCTTTACTATTGATTTTCCTATTTTGGATCATAAATTGCTATTCTATCCATATGGATTTGAAGGTCAATCATTTGGGTCGTTTAATTTTTTTTTTTTCTTCACAATGGCATTACTTATGGATGAACTGACAAATGGACATTTATATAAAATATGAAACAAAGAGAAACAAGAAGGGAAGGAATTACTTTTGGCTCTATTTTTTTTGTTTCTTAGAAAGGCAATTTTCTACATAATGAGGAAACTACAAGAAACAAGAAGAATTGGGATGAGAAAGAAAACATCCCTATGACAAGCAACTTTATTTTGGGGAAGAAGCGGGAAAAGGAGAGAAAGAGAATGGAGAATTAAGACGAAAAAAAAAACAAACCAAAAAAGGGAAAACAAGGTGAAAAGTGGGAACAACATCAGAAAAGCAACAGAAAAGAAAATACACAAGAGGCGTGGACATTAAGAGGACAAGGGGTTACAAAGGGTAGAGTGGAGAAGCAAGGGAGGAAAGAAAGGGAAGGAGAAAGCTACAAAGGTTTTGAAAACAAGATTTGTAAAGAAACAGAATTTATTTTAGAGGATACATGGTGTAACATACAATTGAAAAAGATTTCCTGCAAAGTACATAAGATTGTGTTGTGTATTCTGTATTTGAAATAATGTTTACAAAATTGGAATAATATATGATTATTAAAATGGGACAAAAATATTTAATGTAAACTTAGCGAAAATTTCTTTTTTAAATAAAAATAAATGGAATCAATATGAGAGATTGAATTAAGAAAATGGCGAACATTGTCATTGTATAATAAATTTAAACATAAGTGAAATAGGGGAAGTAAAACTAAGCAAAATCTATAAATGTTCCCATAGAAGCATGATATTTATTTGAAAGGATGTGTGGTAAAATGTTTAAGGACTTAATATGATATACTAATATTAATTGATATAATTTTAATATTGCTATGGATTGTGTTTTAATTTATAATTATATATTAAAAAAAAAAATTTTTTTTCCTTGTTTTAAAATATTGGTCTATTTAGAATGTACTACGCAGAATCTGAATTGAAAATTATGTGTTATGTTAAGCTTTAAAACTAGTGGAAGGATAAAGTATTGATAAGGCATTATACGTCCAATCGGTCATTACAGAGAAATTTTGTGTTAATGAGAAAGATAAAAGACAGCTTGAAAACAGGACAGACAAAGGATATAAGTTATAAATGATTTAAATTGAGATTGAAATAAATATTAATAGAATTAAAGAGAGTGAAAATAGGGAGAAGCTATATTAGAAATGTAAAATAGTGATAAGAAATGGTGATTTGCTATATAAAAGTGAAGCATGAACTGAATTTATGTCTGTACAAAAAGATGTAATCGGGATCAAACTGCCGTCAAAAAGATTATTTATGTTTCTTATGTTTTGTGTTTTGTTTGTATATGTTTGTTTGTTAAAAATTAATAAAATTCTTTAAAAAAAAAAAAACTGTTAGTTTTATACTTTGCTTGCTGTATCTTTAAAAACTATAGTTTGCTTATTGAACTAGAAAGCTGCAAACCCTATGAATACAGCATACTTCTGTTTTTAATTGCCAAATGTGTAAATTCTATTTTAAATATATTAATAGCATGCTATTTATTTATTTGTTTGTTTAGGACCTTTTAATTTTAGACTTTATTAGAATTCTTTTGCATGCTTATGTACTGTTTGCCATTGGTTCTATCTCACTGTTCCCATTGTTCAACTCCAAATCAACTTGCAGTATTTAGCTGAGCCTTTTTGTTACACATTTATTACCATATATACTCGCATATAAGCCGATCTTGCATATAGGCCGACCCTTAAAAAACTGCCCCAAAATGAGGAATTTTGCAAAAACTCACATATAAGCCGACCCCCAAATCTTTTAANTGCATGTGATGATCGCAAACACGAAAGCAGTCACATGAATGACTAACCAATCAGAGCGTATTATGATCCAGTGGTAGAAAAAGCAAAATGGAGGCTCCCAGAGTAAAAAAAATGTGCTGTAGGTATGTATGACTGAATGGTAATATCGATGATCTGAGAAGTGGCGTCATGTCATTTGTGTGAGATCAGATTTATGCGTGTATAAGCCGACCCCCAAATTTGAAAAAAAAAATTGCATTTTAAAGTCGGCTTATATGTGAGTATATACGGTACATGTTTTATACTTTCCTTGATCACAGAAGGAAAAAATGCCTTCCTTCCATTTAGCATTGATGCAATTATACACAGAGACACAGAAAGAGGAAGAGGGAGAGAGAGAGAGAGATTTATAGAACACACAGAGTCCCACTATATCCATTAGTGATTATTTACAGGTAAGTAAAGATAAGACTCAAGCATTAAGTTCAGGGAAAAAATTCTTGCCATCTTAGTTTTCATAAACTATTTTGGGTTCACCAGGGGTGGGATGCAAATATTTTTACTACCACTTATGTGGGTGTGGCTATGTGGGAGTGGCCATGTGACTGGGTGGATGTGGCTTCTTTTTTTTTTCTTTTCACTCCACCTGTGCTCCATTTTTTTTCCTCCTGGGCCTCAGGGAAGCCTCCTGGGAGCCTGTTTTTGCTCCCAGGAGGCTTCCCCGAGTCCCAGGAGTAAAAAAAAAAATGGAGGAGGGCATGCAGCACCCTCCCCTACATGCCCCCTTTTGCCTCCTGGGCCTCAGAGAAGCCTCCTGGGTGAAACAGTAAGACAGTGAGGGAGATCCTGGCATAGCTGATTGTCAGAAGAGCTGATTATCCGGAGGAAGGGAAAAAAAGAAATACCAGTTCAACCGAATCAGTAGCTGTTTTTTTTACTACCGGTTCAGCTGAACGGTAACATTTTTTACTATTAGTTTGCCTGAACCGGGCCAAACTGGTAGAATACCGCCACTAGGTTCACCCTGAAAAAGAAGATGGAACATATTATAATTCAATTTTTGTTTGTTTATTTATTTTCTGCAGATGTGAGGCTAAGTGGACCCCAACAGTTGAAACCCACAAATTATCCTTTTGCACTACTGTGTAGAAGAGCAAGCTAATTCTGCATTCTTACTGAAGAAGCATCTCCTGCTGAGGAATATTTTTTCCTGTTATTCATATCTAGCTTTGAAACAGCTTTCTATCAAAAAGCAAAACAAAAAACCCAGCACTCACTTTTTAATTGTGGTTCTGGCATCTGGAATGAAGTGATTAAATCAGGAAATTGGCACCTCAATTTGAAAGCTACTCACATTGCAGAAATATAGGAAATAGCTTTTAAGGAAGACTGCATGGATTCTTTTTCTTAATTTTGAATGAGCTCAAGAGATGATTTTAGTAAGTGGGAGAAAAAGGTTCTGCAGTAAATGTTAATAATACAGTAATGTCTTTTTTCTCAGAAAGCAAATGAAGAATCAGTCAACATGCATTAAGACCATTATTAGATCAATATAGTACAACAGTGAGTTGCAGAATTTTTTTTTTTATGAACTTCAGTGGACGTAGGAGGGAACTATTGGAAGGAATATAAAGATAAAGTCAGATGATTCCTTTGACAATAAAGCAGACAGCAAAGACTTTCCTTCATGTGATAATTTGCAAGTTTTGTTGGTAAATTGTATAGTTTTTCCATCTTCCTACAATTTTATAGAACAGTTTTTCAAAGCAAGAAAACAGTTGCTTTTACTGAGAATGACATGAACACTTTGGACAAAACAACACAGTGAAAGTATACAATATAATAAATTAGTTGAACCACTTTCTAAAAGCAGATACTAAATACTTCACATTTATTTGAAGCAGAATCAATTCAACACAGCCAGCTTGGTCTAGTAGTTCAGGCAGAGGCTAGAAAGTGGGAGACTGTGAGTTCAATCCCTTCTTAGCCATAAAAGCCAGCTGGGTGACTTTGGGCTAGTCACTCTCTCTCTCTCTCAACCCAGCCCACCTCACAGGGTTGCTATTGTGGGGGGAAACAGCAGGAGAAAGTGTGTTGGATATGTTTTCTGCCTTCAGTTATTTGTAAAAATAATAAAATTGGTGTACAAATAAATAAATAAATAATGTTTATAGTCCAAATGATGTAATTTAGACTCGATGTAAACTATCCCATGATGACAAGTGCCGAGTAGTGCAAACAGAAAATAAGCATGGCCAAGTCAAATTAAACCTGCAGAAGATAACAAATCAGAATTCATTCAGGATGTCTATGCAACTAAAGCTGTTCAGATTTCAGGATGACAAATGCAGTCAGATCCTGAGTCTACTCATAGTTTTGTGGAATTAATAAAGTGGAATAAGATTCTCAAAATTAAATCTGGCTTTATTGAACTCAAATGGATATGAATATGGATATGGATATTCTATTCCTTTTAGGGGTATCACATATTTAATCAAACTACTGTGAGTCAATACAAATATGCTTGTCTCAAGTAGCTTGAGTTTGAATGGAAAAAGTGGGCACTTGAAGGGTTCTGTATTATGTATATGCTATACTGTAGGCTTTATATAAATGGATTATGTGCTCTGTGATTCAGAGCTATTCTCAATTCCAATATATTTTAATATCTGGCATTAGAAAAGTAGGGCAAGAAAGGCTTTTGAAAACAATATTTTAGTAACTGCAGTTCAAAGTAACTTCATGCTTTAATGCTGTTATGTATCTCAGATGGAAAAAGTTAAAGAGCAAAATAGAATATCAGGAATAGAGACTTACAAAGAAATATCCATGTTTGTTTGCTTTTCTTTTGTACATGAAACTTCTTTATAAATTAAAATTCAAAACTCTTCTTTATTCTGGGATTATACATTGATTTCAGTCAAAAATGTATAGCTTCATGCCCCTGGACTACATACAATATCTCAATGCCTTGGACAAAATCTTTAAATATCTCCAACAATTGTTGCTGACATGTCTGCAGTATCGGTGTTAAATTCATGAGTGAAAGTTTATTCAATTTACTTGAAAAAATAGGTGAGAATGTTCAAATAACTTATCTTTTCCACAAAAATCTATACACGCATCTAATCACCTATATTTATCTTATTAAATGTATATGACTTAACAATTATTGGATCATTTTAAATGATTGCTTTATATTTTCACTAATATTAATGCTAGAAAACTCAAGCAGAGAATGATTTATGCAAGACCACCTGATATATACATAATGAATATATAAAGAATCTTTGGTGTTCTCAGAGCTTGCTTGTTTTCTTGCAGATGTTTCATTACCCCAACTAGATAACATCATCAGTGCTTCAACCCTGAGCTACAAATATTCTTCTTTATTGATAATGAATACATAGTTTGATAAGTATAGCATATACTTGTGTATTATGTTTCATTAATATAATTATTTGTCGTTACATGTTAACTTTTGTTTGTTTGTTTATTTAATTTGTTTGCCACCCATCTCACCATAATTTCTCTACTGCTCAATCTCATGGTTCTTGGCACTAAATAAGAATCTCAAAAGAAATATTATAATATAAAATTGCATCATTAAAACAATCATAAAAGGAACAATTGAAAAGGACCATCTTCCTTCATATATAAGTAAAAATGAAAATGTTAGAATATATGCAATTAACCTTAAAATTTAATCTTTCTTTTAATATTACAAAAGAATGTTGTATTGCCAGATAATTAAAATAAACTTTCAATAAATAAAGCCCATGTCACACTGCCCAATGGATGCAAAAAGGACACAGCAGATGAGAAAAATGTTCCATCCGTTGTTATCCGCTCTCAAAAGGGGCAAAAATTTGCATAACTGGAGCGGATAACACGGACGCAGGGAGGACGCAGGGCGGATGGAAAGCCGATGTGGAACGGAAGCCCAGCGGATGGGAGCGGATGGCACATCCGCAGGGCTTCCGGGGCCTCAGCAAAGCGGACGTGGAACAGATGAAGCGGATGCAGAGCGGATGCCGAGCGGATAAAGCGGATGCACAGCGGATGCAAAGCGGATGCACAGCGGAAGCCTAATGGATGCCTGGCGTTAATTGCGCATGCGGGGAGGATGCTTGCGTCAGCCCCGCGGATATAACGGAAGCAGCTCGGAAGCAGTCGCCATTCAGAGGAAAGACCTGCTGCCGGACGATTGGCTGCCTTACCTGCCCTGCCTGCATGTCTGCCTGCAAGCCTTGCTGCCAGCCTTGGTTCCTGCCTGCCTCCCTGCCAGCCTTGCTGCCAGCCTTGGTTCCTGCAGCCTCCCTGCCAGCCAGCAACCCCACAACCATGCTGAAGCACAGCAAGCCTCATCCATCTGCTGCCACTCAGCTGGCAAGAGGGAGGGCAGGGCTACCATCCCATCCCCTGGCCCTCACTCTGGTTCTGCTGGGGCTTCTGTAGCACGGGCTCGTTGTTCTGGGCTGGGGCTTCTGCTGCTTCTGCTGCTTCTGCTTCTGGAGAAGCTGATGACAAGCACTCCAGCACCAGCCACCTCCACAGCACCTGGACCCTTCACCCCTGAGACTGAGCGACCAAGAGGAGTGCAAGAGACTCATTGTTGTTTTATAGCTTCTTGTTAATAAAGTCTATGTATGATTCACACACTTGCTTCATTTTTTTTTTTTAATAAAGTCTTGGTGAAACTTTTAGAAATGGTTTAAGCCTTTGCATGCTTGTGGGATGGGTAAGGATAGCTTTGGAATGGGTTAGGATACCTGTGGGATGGGTAATAGCTGTGGGATGGGTTTAGGATAACAGTGGGATAGATAAACCTCCAGTGCAAGCAATAGTGGGACTGTATGGTCCACCCTCCCAGGTGCCACACCTATGCCCTTCATTATCAATAATAATGTAATAATTATCCACACATGTCGACATAAAACACAACTCTTTATTAAATGCCCCTGTTCATTGTAGGCCAACCAAACATACATGGGCCCAATCTCATCCGTGTGATGAGACAGGCTGAAGGAAGCATCCATTAAGCATTTACCATCCTGTCTTGCCACTCCACTGCTCCAGCTGGGGAGTTGCACCAGTGTTTCAGGAGGTTGCGCTGCTTCTTCGCCTCACGTGAGGCTCTGTTGGGACCTTGCACATCCTCAGTGTCGATCAGGTTTTGCCCTTGCCTCCATGTCCCCATTGCCTTGTTGATGGTCCACAAGCCTGTTCTGCAAGACTGGGTAGCGGTGTGCATGACATTGTGCAGGATGCAGCAAGCTTCCACGATCCTCCTCATGGTCTCTGGGCTATGCTGCAATGTTTGGTGAGAAGTACCTGGAACCTTTTGGGCAGGATGCCAAAGGTGTTCTCCACCACACCGTCTTGCCCTGGAGAGCCTGTAGTTGAAGATCCTCTCTTCAGGGTGAGGTATTTGGAGGTGTAGGGCTTCATGAGGTAAGTTGTGAGGGAGAAGGCGTCATCCCCCATGATGAAGTAGGGCACATCTTGCTTGTCATTGGGCAGCGGTCTGGATCTGGATCTGGGAAGCCCACCATTAGGTTGCTTTCCAGCCCCTCCTTGAGGTGACTGGCATTGTATACCTGGGCATCTGAAGATGAGCCGTTGCCTGAAGCATCGATGTACATGAACTTGTAGTCAGCATCGACCATGGCGAAGAGGATGATGCTGAAGAAGCCCTTGTAGTTGTGATAAATGGACCCCGACTTGGCTGGTGCTTTGCAGGCCACGTGCTTGCCATCTATGGCTCCAACGATGTGCGGGAAGTTCCACTTCTGATACCACTGCTCTGCAACTTTCTTCCATCCTTCTTCAGTGAGGGGCCAATTGATCCCAGGTTCCAGGCTGGGCCGGAAGTTGGTGTTTGCCTTGGTCAACCTGGGTGTCAGGCGCTGCACAAGTTCGTCAAACATGGCTGGAGGCATCCTCATGAAATTCTGGAACACCAAGTGTCTTCGCTCCTGAGCTCCACCATCAGCTTGTTGTACAGTCCGTCCTCTGCTCTTCTGGCGAACCATCTTTGGACTCAGACTTTTTTTGGGTGCCTCCTTTTCTCCCATAGTAGAGTTCACAGAGCCTGTAGATGGTTTCGCACTGTTGCAGAAGGATGGTGGCTGCCGAAAGGACTTTGTCACAATCCCACGGTGGACATGACTGGATGCTGTGGAAGAGGAGAGTCAGATGAAGGCTGTAGAGGTCTGCACAGCTTGGCTGCTGTTTTGAAAGTGAGATGCAGGCGAGTTGCTCCCCCTTTTTATAGGCAGTATAGGTGTCCCTTTGCATCCTCTAGGCATCCTGTAGACATCCTTAATATCCGAGATAGTGTCCCTCTGCGAACGTTTTTTCCGTTTTAAATGCTTTGTTTCCATGGTGCATCCGTTCTGCATGCTTTCCATGTTCTGTTTCGCTTCCTCCCTGCGTCCGAGCAGATGCGAGTTGCGCGGATGCACACCGGATGCCGAGCGATATAGCGGATGTGTAACGGATGCATAGCGGATGCGTAGCGGATGCAGAACGGACGAACTGAATACATTTTCCGCGCAAAAGTTTTGGGCAGCCCAAAACTTTTGGAGCGGATGAAACATCAATAAACGGATGCTGGACGGATAGAGAGGAAGCCAAACAGAGGCAGTGAGTACATCGCGTTTTCGAACGGATGGCAAGCTTTTTTTTGTCCGTTTTACATCCTCTTTGCATCCGTTGGTGCAGTGTGACATGGGCTTAAACACAGAAGTATTTTTCAAAATAAGAAATAAAGTATTTTCTACTCCTTTCTAAATAGTCCACCTCACTTTATGTAAGTCTATAGTGTATGAGTGTATAATTGAAGAAAATACATTTTCCCTTTTAAATAATCATTAGGATTTCCTCTGCACCTCCAAGAAATAATATCTAACTTCTTCAAAATTAAAATTTTCAAACAAGAGGAAGGAGATAGACCTAAACACTATTTTCTTGTTTAGTATTATTACACTTTTATATTGCAAGTAAAAAATCAGATCAATTTCTTCAAATTTGCATTAAGGACTCTTTATTTGCAACCTCATGAAAACAATATATCTACATCTTTCTATTAGTTCCTGATGAATGGTTTCAAAAGTATGGCAATCTCCTAGGATGAATAACACCTCTAAATTCTTACTACAGGAAACTTAATATGATATTATTTGGTAGTATTTTATTAGGAGTGAAATGGGCACAGGGAAAGGAAAGATTCCTCTAGCAATTTCCTTTAGAGCTGAAAAATTCATACAGTTATAATAAAAAGTTATAATAAAAGCACATCTGTAATATTGCATTTAAACAGGGTTAAGAAGTTTATCACCGCAACCCATTTGCAAATCCTCAAATGAAACCTAGAATGGCTTCTTACCAATCTGCTCTTGGCTTACTGATGCAGGGATAGCAAATCCTACAACCATTTGCAAGGACTAGGATTGGGGACAAGGGGTAGTTCTTATCCTCTTACAGTGGATAACTTAGTCCATTCTTTCCAGTGGTGGGATTCAATTTTTTTACTACTGCTTCTGTGGGTGTGGCTTGATGGACGTGGCAGGGGAAGGATACTGTAAAATCTCCAGTCAGAGGTGGGATTTGCTGGTTTTCTGAACTGCTAAAAATTTCTGCTACCGGTTCTCCAGAACTGGTCAGAACCTGCTGAATTCCACCTCTGAAGCATGGCAATAAAGATTAGGCAAGAAACAACACCAAAATGTTTCCTTCTTGCCATCCTTACAGGATTAGCCATGTAAAGTGGGGGAAAAAACCACAAAAGATTTCTTCCAACAACCGGTTCTCTGAACTGCTTATAAAATTAACAACCGGTTCTCGTGAATAGGTGGAACTGGTTGAATCCCACCACTGATCATTTCTTCTACCATTGAATATAGATATAATTTCATCTGAATATTGGAAAGAAAGAAATAAGTCTAAATGGAGTGTAATTAGTAGGGCCATCAGGTCTAGACTTAAAAAAAAAAAACACCCTGAATAATCTCTTGGAAACAGGAAAAAAAAATAAAGATTTTTCCCCTATATATCTATGTTGCCATCTAGTGGAGTCTATATTATTTTTACAGCCCAAATCCGGTAGTCTTCGTTTTCAAAGTAGGTACAGATAATTTCTTGTGTATTTTTGAAAAAAAATCATTTGTATTGAAAATCTTAAAATCTACAAAAGTACATTTTTTAAAAAAATTACAAAATATGTGAATAAAATTTAATATATAAAAATAATATAAAATATATAAAATTAATACACAAAAATGGAAAAGTTGAGGGGGAAGAGGAAAAGGTGGGGGAGACAGTGAAAATTTGATAGTGGTCTACTTTTCTGCAATACAAAAATAGTACTTTTTTATTTATACAATTACTACAAAACAAATTATAAATAGCAAATTAAATTTAGAATTAACAAAATTACTTTCTTTAACCTTTTCTTTCCATTAATAACAAGTCAAAAACTAAGAGTTTAAGATTTCATTAAGACAGTCTCTGAAGTACGGTTCACACATGCCCTTCCAGAAATAACTAATCAGTCTAGGCACAATATGTCCAATATTTTCTATGCTTTATACTACTAATAGAGAGGGAGAGGGTAGTTAGTGAATATGAAAAAGGAAGGGAGGAGGGAGGGAGGGAGGAAGGAAGGATATATGAATAGAAGTGAAAGAGAAAAATATCTAATTTACCTCTTTAAAAGGTTACTGTTTTGTTCTTCCAACAAAAAATGCAACTAAAAATGTATATACTGACTGAACTAATAGAGAGTGCAAAATTAACTTGTCCAATTAAACAAAGATGAACAACTATATTTATCTGTGACTGTAAACTGCTTATGGATTTGCTAAACAAAAAGAGAAAAATGAACTTGTGATTTATGGGATTGAAGATGAGAAATCATAGCTTTTGGAAATAAATAAATTATGATGTAATCTTACAAAGAGATAGTAAATCATAAATGAACTTATAACCACTGTCAAAAAGATATTTTTTTCTTCATTTCTATTTCTTTTTCTTTCCCAGTTTCTTTTTTCCTTATTTCCTCTTCTGTCTTATTTCACTTGTTTCTTTTATATTGTTTTTATTGTTTTTCTCTTTAGTTAAAATGTCTTCAGTAAAATTTTATTGTATATACATATGTGTGTGTGCATGCATTTAAATTCACAGAGTGATCAAAATATGGAGGGAACCGTACACCTTCTCCAGCCCCTATTCTTTCAACAGGGAGCTGATGAAGCATAAGCACACAACAGCCTAGTTCACAGGGAGAGCTAGAGTACAATTTAAATCAATCTGTCTGCCACTCAGATTTCCTGACTGAATGTAGGAGAGAAGTCAGAGTGGAATTCTAGCTCTTCATGCAATCAAACAAATATCTGAAAGGCTCAAGGGGAGTTGATGTTAACTGCAGTTGCCCATTGAATAGACAGCAGAAGTGAGATATTCAATAGGCATTGAAAGCTGTGTGTTGCTGCTATCTCAACTGTCTATCACACAGTCATTAAAAAAAACAATGAAAAAACAGAATACTTTTTCTCTTCTCTTCCTTCTGCTTTTTTTCCCAGATGATCTTTGCCTAAAAGCAGGGAAGGGAGGGAAAATGAAGGGAAATGAAGGGAAGGGAAGGGAAGACCTGGCAAAATTATTTATTACTTGGAAGCCAGAATGATCACATGAAAATACAACATCCTTTGCTTCTTCCCCTTCCTACTAATAAATAATTTTCTATCATATAAAGAAGAAGTGTATCTGTATAACATTGAAAGATTTGAAGGTAATATGATGGAATTACTGCTCAGAATCAAAACTTTGAAGGGAATTGTGGAATTGATTTGCAGCATCAAATTGAATCTAGAACCTTTAAATAAATAACAATGTTTTTGTAGTTCACATCTTGATTCAGACTGAAAACTCTAATAGGATTGTGTTCTACTTCAAAATTTAAAGAAACAAAATTCTTGGTATGATTAGAAGAATGCATAATGTACCTGTTGGTAATTTATGAAACCAAATATGACATTTTCCAGCAACATGCATAGAGAATCTATAAAATAAGCTCTGCAATTCATTGAAAAGATACAGTTCAAGTTGAAAACACTACAAGTATCAATTTCTAAATTATTTGTGAAGGAAACCTCTATTATAATTCAAAAGAGAATTGAAAGGCATGAATAACAGAACATTTGATGTTTCACACACTTCAAAGTTTAGTTCTCATTTAAATTGAAATTAATTTTATTAAAGCAAACTTTGTATTCTTTTGACAATTTTGCACATTCGAGAGAAAGTAAAGGTAGCACTGATGATGTTACCTAGTTGGGTAATAAAATGTCTGCAAGGCAAGCAAACAATCAGATTCAAAGGGCACCAAGGACTCCACATGTAAACAGGTACCTTATGAATTTGTTATCTTTCATCCACATTGTTACCCCATTGACTGGATATAGAATTGCACACTTGTAGAATGTTACGTTGATCTTATTTGTCATATCTGAAGTAACTTTAGCTAGTGTGGAAGGTTCTGTAGTTTATCATTTCATGAAGTATTTGTCAGATGTTTGATTCTTAGCTTGGCCTGACAGTTTGTTTAAAGGAAGTGTTACCCTCTCTGTTTTACTGTCTAATCAAATACATTGCAACAGTCATTTTATGTAATCAGGTGGGCTAAGATGCCATTCTTTCTAGTCAAAAGCAGCTGTGCACCTACTGAGATTCAGCAAGTTCTTTCCTTTCGAATGGAAGAATCTGACATTCTCAGGCTGAAAAGGCACAGATTGTAATCTCATGAAAAACAATAAATCATCAGTAACAAAGGCAATCAAAGAAGAGTCACTACGTGAAAAACAATTCCACTATTCTTTGACTGAACCTTCTCTTGGAACTTGGACAGCTACATTATCCTTGTCAAAAATGGCATATGTGTGAAAGTGACAAACAATTTCTCAAACTTTTGGCCTTGGGATTACCTTTTGGTGATATTTCAATGTTCATGTGCAGGCCACATTTAGATCAACCATTTGCTTTCTCCAAAACAACTGCTGCTGATATGTTATTGCTTACACCATCATTAGCCTACAATTAAAGAAATCAAGTGAATCACCTAGTAGAAATAAAATCTTAACCACTGAAATTTGTGCAGAAAAAATAATTTGCTTCTACAGTAATGTAAATTGGGCTGGCAAATTTACAATTTGGCCTAACCTCTCATTCCATAGTCTTCAACTCTATTACCTCTGAGTAGAAGCACAGAAAATAAAGCAGATTTATAGAAGGAAAACCATGGTTTCTCTCCTTTAAAACCAATATGAATATTTCTAATAAAAATTCTTTTGGTAAAACAATATTCATCTAGCTCTTCAATTTCCAATTAATTAAAAATGAGCTCTTCCATTTATTTATTTATTTATTAGCACTTGGGCCATATCAAAGTGCAGAGTCCCAGAAATAAATTATTACTGAAATTTGATAAAAGCAATTTTAAATGGAATTGGATAAGATACAATTTAAAATGAAATTGGAATAAAATATAATTTAAAATGTAATTGGAATAAAATACAATCTAAGATGAAAATCATTACTAGACAATTCATTATTGCTTTGGTCCTCCTTTCAGACATATTTTCTTACCGGATTCCTCAATACTTTCAACAGTGGTAGAACTTCTGATATACTGTTTTCATCAGAAAAGTTGGGATACATTCAGTGATGTATCTGCCTTGAAAATAGGCAAAGTTGAATCATATAGCACAAACGTAAGTGAAGGAAATGTTTTATGACATTTTGTAATATCTCATGTTTTGTAATATTTTATGCCATAAATGTTTTATAACATTTACCAAATTTCAGCTCCATGGGTCTCAGAGATCCTAGATTTTGGATGTGTTCTGTAAGTTAGCCCATTTGAGGTACTTTGAAAGAGTTTTGCCCTATAGTGCACTGTTTCACCCAGTTAAAAGTTACAGGAATCAAAATTGTAATAGTGGACAATGGACAATCCAATTTGGGCTCCTGATGATATCTTTTCAGTTTCTAATATATATTTTATATATTTAGACTTCTCTTTTCAACTATTCTAGACAGTCTATCTTTAGACTGCTCTTTTCAACTAGTTTGCTTACAATGCTAACAAATCCAATAGACAGTCTCGTGGCACCTGGAAGACAATTTTATTTATGTTAATGAATATATAAAGTACTGTACATTCATAAACTTTGATCAAAAATCTTCCATAATACTGTTTGATATATTTGTTTGATTTGTTGATATGTTAATGATTGAACAAAGTAATTTGTATTCAGAATGCACAGGGAATAAATTCTCAAGTAGTTCTAAGTGTTCTTTACTTAATATATTGTAAAACCTACAGCTGGTCACAATAGAACTGTGTGGACAGAACCATGATCTGGCTCAAAAGAAGTCTATTAAATATAGCCATAAAAGAGCAGCTATAAATATTTTCAGAGAAAATGAAAATATATTCATTCATCGGGCAATTTTGGATTTTCATCAACAAGCATAGCTACAACTTGTTTCTTGCATTTGTTTCTTGCAAATTTAAAGAAAGGAAAAGAATGAGAGAAAATAATAAAAGTCAGAGAGAGAGAGAACATAACAAGAAAGTAAATGAATAGAAGAAAACACAAAAATAAGAAAAAAGAAAATATACCAAATATTGGGTTCTTACTTTCTTTACAGGCAGTCACAAATAAATTTATTGTTTATTCTTCCACTTTAAAGTTGTCCTAATTCTCTTTTTCCCATATTTTTCCTCTACAATAATCAGATCCATAAATCATCAGTTCATTTTTGTTGTGTTTTCATTAAACAGTCCATAACAAATTTTTTGTCACTAATAAATGTATTTATTGTTTACTCCCTAATCAAACAAGTCAATTTTGCCATTTCTGCAAGTTTTACCATTTCAGCAATCATTCCTCCATTGTGAGGATTTCAGAATGTCTCCATAAGAGAGTGTTACTTGTTATCTAACTGTGATGACACACATGCTGGAAATGGCATGCAGAGCCATCTCTGCCGGCATGCAAGCCGTCACCCCAACTCAGTTCCACTGCACATATGCGTGCATCTCCCACCAGCCAATTGATTTTTGGGTATCTGCATGCATGGTGGAGCGGGATGCATGCGGGAGACATGTACACATGTGCAGGGGATAGGGCAGTCATGCACACATGTGCAGGGTCAGGGACAGTGCGAGGAATTATCTGTGCATGTGCAGAGATCACGGGTCACGCAGTAGTGGTCATGCGTGCATTGCATTATGGGTGCAGGCATGTGTGGATGTGCACGCACGTGCATGTGTGCATTTTCAGCATGCAATGACAAAAAGGTTAGCCGCCACTGTTATATTTAATTTAGCTTAATTTACTTTTTACCTGGTGTACCAACCAAAATTATTTTTTAGTTTTGCTATTACAGTGTATGGTTGAGCAAAACATCAAATATATTTTTGCTTCAAAGAAATATTCTTGTGAAGTCATTTTATGACTCAATGCCTCCTCATCTGCTTATAAAGTTACAACAAATGCTTGATGGACCCTAATGTGTCACAAACCAAAGCATACAGCAGGAGACATATTGGCGACAACTTTCATGTTTTAAGAGCCAGATATAAGCTTATAAAGTTTATTATTCACCAGTCTACACTCTTCCCTTACAATGGATTTTGAATTGCAGTTCTTATTGCTGAAATATTATACATACTTTTGAGACACTTTCCTTCCTTTTTGTTCCTGCTTTGTTTAATATATTACCCTATTATGGATTTTGGATTCTTAAAAAATATTATGACATTGTCTGTTGCCTGGAATAATCCAATGACAAACATTGACACTAGTTCCAAGAAAACCACATGGATATATCTATGGAGTCACTAGGTATCAAAGTCAACTTAAAACACACTTTCTCTTTCTGCTGTTATAATTATTTACTTCGTGTTAGTGAAATGCCTTTCATTTTCAGGCAGTGCTTGGATCATGGTGATAATGGGGGGGGGGGGGGTNGGGGGGGGGGGGGGGGGGTTTGCCAGTAAAAAAACAACTCCCTTTTTAAGACCCTATGATCTCTATTAGGGTAAAATCTATATAATTATTTCCAATTTTAACCAAACTGTAGGTTCCATAAACTATCTTCCATTGTCGTATGACTTATATGAATGATTGAGGGATGAGATTCTTATTTGTTGTTTGTTTGCGTCCCACATTTATTTTTTACAAATAATTCATGGTGGCAAAGCTATGTAACACATTCTTCTCCCTCTTATTTTCCCAACAATAACCTTGTGAGGTGAGTTGGGTTGAGAGAGAATGACTGGCGCAAGGTCATCCAGCTGACTTCCATGGCTAAAGCAGGACTAGAACTCTTGGTATACCACTTTCTAGCCTGGTGCCTCAACCTCTAGGTCAAACTAGCTTGGCTCATTTGTAGTTCAATGTGGCAAAGAAAGAGTAGCAATGTTGTTGTTTTGGTTAATACTCCATAATTGGATTACATCTTAGCTTGGGCTATTATATTAGGAATTCAGGAAATTATCAAAAAAGATAAGCCCCATATCAAAAAATAAATATGTGAGATACTGAAATTGGCTTTAAAGAAAGCTAAGGAATAAGAGACATTACTGTTGATGTACACGGGGTAATTGAAGAAATCAAGGAATACAAAAAATAAGTCAATTTGTATGTCATCTATTACATTCAGATGTATGATATATTTACACCACCAACAGAAAGAAACAGCAACCAAGAAGTCATAATGAAGCAGTGGAAAAAGGAGTTTATAAAGCATAATTCATATAAAACCATATTTGTACTTTTCTTATTTAGTATAGGTAAAGAAGTCATATTTAGCAAAGGCTAGCTTCCTGTCACTCTGCTGACCATAATATTGTGAAAGCCATAAGATTGCTGAAATAAGGAATTTGAAATAACCACTTTACTGTAAACAAGGGGGGAACATGGAAAATTACTGGTGGTGTAAGATAACTGAATAGTCATCATGATACTTGTTATTTCCTCTTTATACTTCCGTTATAGAAATATAAGAAAACATATAACGTATTATCCATATTTGGTAAAATGTACTAATGTAACGCCCATGTCTGTGCTGAGGTCATAGTGGGTATAAAAATGTTACCTTAGGAAGAAAGGGGGGTTCAGAATTTGCCATGCTAATGATCTGAACCTTTGTGCACAAATAAAACCTGTACTCTCCAACCTTTTGTGGTCTTGTGTCCTGATTTGGAAGCAAGATTTGCTGCAACAATGAAATGTGTCCCAGACTAGCACTTGCGCCAACATATGGCAAACTTAACTGATTTCCCAGGGGAAAGTTGTTGGTTCTGGCTTACATCATGAATTTTTTTTAAGGGAAGGTAGATGACTTAACATTAAACCAAGAGCACATAAGTAGAAAAGAAAAATACTGGAATATACTTGTAAAGTGTCACATACATAGATACAGAACATAAAATAGGCAAAGCAGAGAAGTGGGGGAGGGGTTATATTTCAGGTTCTGCAAGATATATTGAGGAGAACTTTAAGAGGTGCTGAAGAGGACATTACCTGTTTTAAGTGAAGTGGAGGAACAACCCAGCCTGCCAAGTCCAAAAATTCCAGCCCTAGAAAAGGAGAAAGGAGGAAAAAGTTGGAGTAGCTTGTGAGAATGTAACAATAGTCTGATGATTTGAGTATGGAGAGTTAGATGCTGACAGTGGAAGTTGGTAAGTTAAAGGCTTTGCTGGCTGCAAGACAGTAACGATCATACTTTGGGATGTTATAGTAAGACCTAGCTGGCTGGAAAGATCTATTATGCTAGGGAAAGTGGAATGAAAGAAAAGGAACAGGCAACAACAAGAAAGGTGTATAGTTGTAATTACAGCAGTGCTGATTGCACCTTTGTAAGACTTGAAAGACCAGTTTAAGGACAAGATTGCCATGGAAAATATCTGTCCATGTGGTTGCTAAAAATTCACAGCAACCTGATGGCTCACAATGGATGATGTGACCATGTTATTGAATTTTAATTTTAATTGTGTATTTTATTGTAATCTACCCAAAATCAGTTGTATTGGCCAACTCTAAACTTGATTAAATAATCTACAGAAATTTGAATAGTAGGCTGGAAAAAAATAAGATGGAAAATAACAGAGAAATGTAGAGTTTGTAACTGAATAGGTAAGATGTAAAGAAAAGTATGAGATGGGACAGGCATAGTTTGATAGTACATATGGAAGGTGTCTAGTTACCATGGTAATCCTAAATTAACCATGAACAAGCAGTACAATGCAGCTGCTAAAACGACAGTTCTATTTTTGCATACATTAACAGGAACATAGAAACTAGTTATTCTTTAATGGTGTTCTGTTCTATCAGATCATATTTGGAGTATTAGGTCTTATTCTGGGCAACATACTTTTAAAAAAAAATGCACAACCAATTGGAATAAGTTCAGAGGAGGGCTACCAAGACAATGAACTGTTTGGAAATCAAATACCATAATTAATATTGAAAGAATTTCAATATGTTTAACCTACATATAAGATTAAAGCAATCTTCAAATATGAAAGGTTGTCACACAAAATAGGGAATGGAATTATTATCATTTGTTCCAGAAAGTAGAATAAAAAGGAATGAATTAATAATATAAAGAAACAGGTTCAAGCTAGATATTAGGAAGAAATCCCTGACTCCATGAACTGTCAGTGAGTCTATTTGTTGCTAAGAATCAACCCCAAGTTAATGACTCATCATCTTCATTATTATAAAACAGGAATGTATATTTGTTTTTATCATCATTGAAATCAGTGGAATCTGAATGTCAGTTGAAGTTGAACTGTGTTTTTATATTCCGAGCAATTATAAATACGTTATTGATTTACAATCAGAGGCCAAATGGAAATCATAAGACTTATAAATGATCCCCTTTGGGCATTAAAAACAGCAAGAATATTCATGCTATTGTGCCTAAAAGCATGCTGATTAATTATTATTTCCCATGATTATGAGAATATAAACAGGACTAAAATTCCAATAAACTGTGAAAAAGTTTATTGCTCACAATACCACTCTAGCATTCTGTGCTAGAATTTTCATTAAATGCTTATAAATAGTTTGCATCTGTTTTTTGCTCTTTTGGAAATGTGTAGTTTTTCAAACAAATAAGTTGGTATTTACTGTTATTTAAAAGCTGCAATTTTCCTAACAAAAATGCCTTCATTTATACATGTGAGTCATATTCTTTGAGGAGATTTTTAATCTGATACTCATCTTTCAACAACACATGTTCAAGAAGTGAAAAATTATAAATATTTAAAAAGTTATTGCTGCCTATTTTTATGGATAAAAAAGAAAATGTTGCTTGTAGTATCATAAGAAAGATACTGACCAGGTGTCTTAGTGAATTTAGGAGTTTCAACTTTCAGACATTTCAATTATCTCAATTATGCTGCTCTTAGGACTGTGGACATTTCAAATATGATTAGGGATAAATGCTTTGATCCTGAACCAAATTCAGTACCTCTCTTATTAAAACCGTCCATAATTATTCATACTTCTCTGTGAGTCTGGGAAATAAATGTGATCACTTGAAGAAATGAACACTTTACATTGTTGAGCATCTTTTCTAGATACTGAAGACCATGTACTATGAGATACCTCAGAAGTTAAAGCCCATGTCACACAGCACCAACGGATGGAAAGAGGATGTAAA
>BHFT01020025.1:8952-106180 GCA_004320025.1 Laticauda laticaudata | reverse complement strand
CATTTTTCTCGTCCGCTGTGTCCTTTTTACAAACGTTTTGCATCCGTTGGGCAGTGTGACAGGGCCTTAAGTGAATGCTTGTAAGTTGAGGACTATCTTTATATGGTGAGGTTCAAACAGGCACTAGATAGTCAAGATCTTTAATTTGAATCTCCACCAAATTAAAACAGAAAGTGGCATCCACTGGCCCCTTCTAATTCCAGGATTATCGGACTCCAGATTCATATACAAAATGCCAACCTTCATCCAATTTGTTATACACACACAAAACCCCATAATGGTTTCACAGGTTTCCAGTTCTCCACAAAAGGCTAAGAAAGTAATGTGTTCTCATGACAAGCTAAATCTGTAACTCCATTTTAAACTAGTAAGAATTGTTAAAAGAAATATGGTTCCTGTCAGAATCCTAGATTATGAAAATAACACAGATTTCTCTCCTATGGAACGGAAAGATCTAAAAATAAGAACAGAAGTGCTCATCTGGAGTGGGTGAGGAATTCAGCTACAATTGTGCATGACGGAAAAGAAAGAAAACAAGAATAGGGGGAAAACATGTGAAAGTCCTAGAATAATCTCTGCTATGTTTTTAAGAAGTTTTGTTCTTTAACCAGGGGTCTCTGAACTTTGCAATTTTAAGACTTGTGGACATCAACTTCCATGACTGGCTAGGGAATTCTGGAGTCTTAAAGTTGCCAAGTTTGGAGTCCCCTGTTCTTAACTGTGCTTGGAATTGCTCCCTCCTAGTGACTTGGAGAGCAGTAATAACAATTAACAACGCCACAGAAAAGATTGAAATATTTAAACATTTGCAAACCCTTCAAAAGATACAATAAAAAAGCGAAGAAGGAAACAAAAAGACCAAAACACATCCTCTCTAGCAACCAACATAAGCTAGACAAGCAGGGATTAACACTAGACAAACAATCAAAGAGAAAACAATGCCCGAGTCAAGGAACTAAGCAGTAAACCATACTCCTGCCAATGCTGGCCAAGCATTATTATAATAAAGTATTTGTGTACTTTTTAAAAAGGTTTTGTAATAATTACAGTTCTCTGTGTTTTATTGTTGTGCTTTCTGGTCCAAAGACTGTAATAAAGGTCTGATTTGAAGGCAAGCTACTGTATATAAACAGGGAGCAAACCGCACATTCTGCAGGAGATGACCAGGCACAGCCTGAGGGAAGGGTCAAATGCATCATCAGTCTGGAGTCCCAGAAAAAGACCTAAGACCAGCTCCCCTTGAAATTCATTGAACTCTTATCTGGTACCAATTTGTCTTGACTGTTGCTAGATCAGGATTCTTGTTTATGGGTTGCATGGAATAAACTTGGAATGCTTTTTCCTGGCTCCTGGTTTCATGCACCTGATACATTCACTAGCATTGGTCATGTCACCTAGTCAGATAATACCATATCTGCAAGCAAACAATCAAACTCACAGACCTTACCATATTATAAGAGTCCTAGTGGCGCAGTGGTTAGAATGTAGTATTGCAGGCTGACTCTGCCCACTGCTAGGAGTTTGACCCTGACTGGCTTAAGGTTGACTCAGCCTTCCATCCTTCCAAGGTCAGTAAAATGAGGACCCAAATTGTTGGGGGCAATATGCTGACATTGTAAACCTCCCAGGGAGGGCTGTCAAGCATGATGAAGCGGTATATAAGTCTAAGAGTGCTATTGCTATTTATAAATTGTAAGTGGGAGATACAGGTAATCCTCAATTTACAAGTATTTGTTTAGTGACTGTTTCAAGTTACATAAGCAATGAAAAAATGATTTATAATCAGTATACAATTGCAACAGAGGTGGTTTTCAGCAGATTCTGACCAGTTCTGGAGAACTAGTAGCTGAAATTTTGAGCAGTTGGGAGAACCGGCAAATACCACCTCTGACTGGAGATTTTACAGTCTCCTTCCTCTGCCATGCCCACCAAGCCACGTCCACAGAACTGGAAGTAAAAAATTTTGAATCCCACCACTGAATTGCAACCAGCATGTATTTAGAATGGTTGCAGCATCCATGGGTGATATAATCATTATTTGCAACCTTCCAGCCAGCTTCCAATAAGCAAAGTCAATGAAGGAGGCCAGATTCACTTAACAAACATGTGATTCACTTAACAAAGATGGCAAAAAAGTGCAACTCACTTAACAACTTCCTGGCTTAGCTGCAGCAATTTTCATCCTAATTGTGTTCATAGATCCGGGACTGCCTGTACCAATTCAGAAGACATCACAAATTCTACATTTCATGCCTGATCTGCCTCTCTCTTCACACACACACAGACATCCCCACTAGCAGCCAGACAAATTATTATAAAGCTGGGGCCTGACTATTGCAAAAAGGAACAATTGCAGTGAAAAACACAAAACATATTCAAGATTAGCAGAGAGATAAATGTTCATTTTCATTCTGCTGTATAAAAACACCCAAATCACTGGCATATTTATTCTCCTAATCCCATCTATATCTTTTTCTGCATAAATAAAGCTGGGTACCACAATTTCCTTCACAAAATTTTCAGAGCAATTCACAAAAGCATCATCAGTTTTATTCACTATAAATATCATTTTACTCACTACAAACATCAAAATAAGAAACAAAGGCAATCACATTAGTTGGTGTTTTTTTCTGCACAAATATAAATTCAGATATTGCTAAGAAGGAGTGTGTTATTTAAAAGGCCTAAAATCCACACCACATACTATACACAGATGGCCTGTGTGTGCATCCAAATGCCTTTGTGCAAAATTGGACTTTTATTGCAAAGTGTGCACAATTCCCAATCCAGATTTAGGTCACCTGTATCTAGTGCACATATCAAAGAAACTAAAAGAGAAACTGTAAATGTGGAATAAATTCATTCCATTTCAATTAATATGGACAGTATTTCTATACATGGTAAACTGGAATCTCAGGCTTTTTTTTCTGAAAATATCAACGTCAGAGGATAGACAGGCAGTCCTTAGCTTACATCCATTCATGCAGTGACCATTTGAATGAGGAGTTCTGGTTGTCATCCCTGCAGTCAAGTCCCATCACCACCCCAGTTGTTAGAAAACCAGTTCAGATTTCCAACCATCGCAGCATCCTGTGGTCACGTGGTTACAGTTTCCAACATTCCCCATTGGCTTCTCACAAGCAGTCAATGGACAAGCCAGTAGGAAGTTGGAAGTTGCAGTCGCATGAGGGCCTCGCTGAATGACTCATGCAGTCCTTGCTTCATGTTGTGTTACAAAATGTGTGTCATGGTCGTGTGAAATCTTGCTTTACGATTGCAGCCTTAGTGACGGTAATTTTGGTC
The DNA here is from genome assembly GCA_004320025.1 of Laticauda laticaudata. Classification (NCBI taxonomy): domain Eukaryota; kingdom Metazoa; phylum Chordata; class Lepidosauria; order Squamata; family Elapidae; genus Laticauda; species Laticauda laticaudata. The sequence continues at coordinate 102,877 of BHFT01020025.1, read as the reverse complement.
CCAGTTCAATTGTAAAGTAAGGGCTACCTATAAAAGAAATATAGAACTGACCATCTAAATAGGGTACAACATTAAGGTTGGACAGACAAGAGATTACACAACCCAGAGATATAAGGAAGGGTGAGAAAGCAACTCAAAATAACCCACCTTGATGTTCTTAGCTATAAAGAGGGTAGGAAGGGACAATTTCTATCAGGCTTTCAAGAATCTGCTATGGTCCCCTATAGCAAAGAATAACAGAATAACAATGTTCGAAGGAACCTTGGAGTTCTTCTATCTAGTCCAACCCCCTCCTCAAATAGGAGACCCTATACTTTTTCAGACAAATGGCTGTCCATAAAATCCTCCAGTGATGGAGCACCCACAACTTCTGAAGGCTGTTCTCATGCTTTGGAAAATAAGTTGACCCTCTCTTCTTTGTGGCAGCCCCTCAAATGTTGCAATATTCCTAAAACCCCTGCTATGTCTGCCTTTTGACCACATCTACCTTGAAAAACTGACAGAAGATCAGGATCTGTTTTACTTTGTCTTATTTCACTTGCCATGGGCACCTACCGGTTACATTTTTACAACTACATTGCTCCTGTGAGTGCTGGGATCCTCTCCCACAAAGACCAACCTTGGAGCAAACCGTTGCAAAGTATGGATTACGAGAACAAATCTGAATTATTAACTTTGTCTGTTGGGGAATTTTTTTTCTAGTAGGAACAGGCTATAAACATTCCAAATAATGTGACTCAGTCTGTTAATTACAAGCATAGCAACTAAGAACTTAAATATTCAAAAAGGCTGGAATAAAATGTTAGGTTTTAATCTAACCCTAAACTATACAAGGGAGGGCGAAAGCAGATTCAACCTCGATGGCAGGGTCCCACCATAGAAAACGCAAAATTATGTGCTGTATGTTAAATGGTGCAAGGAAATCAGAAAGAGATGGCCGGCTCAAAAAATCAAGATGGCAGCCCAAGCAGGTGACCAAAGGCCTCTCCCTTTAAAAAAAAAAAATAAGTCAAACCTTCGTGTTTCTTCTCATTCTTTAAGGGTTTGCCATTCATTTATACACTCCAAACCTCTCTTGCAAGAAGTAGGAGTTGACCCTCTATTCTGTGTATGTGTATTTGTGTTTGTGTGTATGTGTGTGCAAAGATTTGTGACCCAGAGTAACATAGCTTTAAGTCAATATGCCTGGGAAGCTATTAGAAATACGAAGAAAAAAGAAATCAAGGGGAAAATTGGGTGAGTGAGTGGGTTGGATTGCTGCAGGGAAGAATGTGGACAACTGCGAGTGGGAGGAGGAACCCTTACACATTGTTTTCTCCTTTTCAAATGGGGAAGTTAAAAAAAGGCCAAACGAGATATGCTTATGCATGGCCAGTTCACAGTGTTGCAAAAGGCTTCAATCAAAAGACTCAATGTAGTAATCTTAGCAAAATAATAATACCAGCATTATGCAAGTCCAGGCCGCGTTCTTAGGCCTATGTAAGAAAGGTATTTTTATTCAGTATGAGCCTATATCTTAGGGCAGCAGCTGCTACATCCTTGAAAGCCTTGGCTTCTCTCCAGGTCTTCTACTCAGCGTGGGACATGACCAGGCCAGTGGAGGAATTATTATTTTTTTTACTACCGGTTCTGTGGGCATGGCATGGCTTGGTGGGCGTGGTTTGGTGGGTGTGGCAGGGGAAGGATCCTGCAAAATCCCCCTTCCCTCCCCTCCTCACTGACCTGCTTTCCAGCTCCCTTCTCCTGTGCAGGGCAACCAAAGAAGATCCAGCTGATCAGCTGGGACTTGATGGGAGGCAGAGAAGAGATGGGGCTGGAAAGACCAGTCAGAGGTGGCATTGGCCAGTTGTCCAGAACTACTCAACATTTCCGCTACCGGTTCTCCAGAACCGGTCAGAACCGGCTGAATACCACCTCTGGGCCAAGCTGAAGTTCTTTTTAAACAGGGTGCAGCAGACACCGAGCGCCCGTTGGAGCTAGCAGCTCCCCAACCATGATTGCCCACAGCTACTCTGCTTCTCCAACGCCGCCGTTATCTAACCAACATCAAAGCACCTGGTCTTGCTCTCCCCTCAGCTGTCCTCAAAGGCTGATACAGGAAAACGTCCTCCCAGACTCTGTCCCTGTGACTCTGGAAATGCAAAACAACCAAGTGTGTCCTCCAGGGCCTGGGCCGAGAGACCTTCACAGTGGCCTTCTTTCACCAACGCTGCATCAATGCCCAGAGTGATTCGATACCTCCCAGGCGCTTGCAGGCACTCATCGTGCTACGACACACAATGTTACTAGGTTCTCCATCAGAGGATGACCTGTGCCTCAGACCAGTCTCAAGGAGTATTTGATTTGTTCATTAAGAGTGTGAAATTTGTTAAAGATTTAGCAATATATTGATTTTTTTTATATTTATCTAATGTTTTGTCCCTCCCTACAGATTTTTAGGCTTGTTTTTATATGCATTTTTAGCTCTTTAAATATATCTTCATGTTTTTTAAATTTTTTTTAATAATATTGTCTTAATATTTTTAGCTTTTTAATAACTTTTCTTTCTATTTCTGTTTTTTAATTTTGTTTTAATATTTTTAGTTGTTTAAAAGTATCGTTTGTATCCCAGTTTCCTTATGCTGGTCGAGGAGAGTAATAAAGATTTGGTTGGTTCTAAGTCCAGTACAAGACCTATTTTCCCCACAACCACCCTCTGAGAAGGCAGGAGGGGCTACGAGTAAATCATTCTCCCAACAACCCTCAGGAGTTTCCGTGACTGAGGGGCATTTGGATCTCTTTGCTGCTGTCCAACATCTTCATCTACATAGCTCCCTGGCTCTCTGCCCCAAACACAGAGTTGTGGGTTTGATCCAGAAATACAACCGGACACTCTGAAGCCAAATCAAATAAAATATATGTTTCTTCTGCTCAACTTTCAATATGTCTTTTAGTCAGTGGTGGGATTCAAAATTTTTTACTACTGGTTCTGTGGGAGTGGCTTGGTGGGCGTGGCTTGGCTTGGTTTGGTGGGCGTGGCAGGGGAAGGATAGCGCAAAATCCCCATTCCCTCCCCACCGCACTAACCTGCTTTCCAGCTCCGTTCTCCAGAACCGGTCAGAACTGGCTGAATATCACCTCTGCCTTGAGTGTAATGAGAATCTTGCACAACGACTTTTAAGTTTGCACATTGACTAATCATCATTAGTGTTATCTGAACTCAAGCAAATTGTTGCGAATTTTACCCGTGTGATGGGCCATCTGCTAAAATAAAGCCCGGTCATGGCACACACTTCAAAGTAAATCAGGAAGCCTGTAATTGTGGAGTCTTTCTGGCAAGAACAAAGAATGCTTATCCACAGGATATAAGCATGTGTAAATCTTGTAACAATCCTGGCTAATTGGAAAGCTGATAAAAGTAACATGAGTTAGCCAAGTTGAAGGCCTCAGCTAAGAGTTAGGCCTGCAGCAAATCAAATGTGTATTGGATAATTCCTAGGGCATTCATTAGCCAAGACTTGGGAATAGGGACAGCTAGAGACCAATAGAACAAATTGTTGAATTATTACTAAAATGTTTATTAGATGATATTTCTTATTATCTCACTTTGTCCCACCTTCTCCTTTAGTGAAAATGTATAAAAGTTACTCAATCCTTTGTTCTTGGCTCTTGGCATTTTGACCAGGAGCCCTTTTCCTTGGAGTACTCCAATAAAATGCAATCAGAAAACCTACACCTCCTGACTGGCGTCTATCATTGGCTTTGGCACCAGGCTCAGAACCGAATTGGGGACAACACAGGACTTCTTGAAAGAAGCTAACTCCCAATCATAGTTTATGATACAGGGTTATTTCAACTAATCATTTTGGCCCTGCATTAGACCTTGATGTTGCACTGACCTACTAAACTGGGACTGATCTGAAAGAGAAGCAGAAGTCATTGGAAGAAAGGAAAGTGTAGCTAATCCAAACCACAATATCCACACATCCCAAAACAAATTTTGAAGCACGAAATATATTCGAATCTTCACATTCAAATAATCAAAATTTGGGTACTTGGCAACCGACCCATATTTATGACAGTCGCACCATCCCAAGGAATCATGGGATTCCCTTTTGCAATCTTCTGGCAAGCAAAGCCAATGGGGGAGCCAGATTCACTTAACAACTGTGACAAGAAAGGCCGTAAAATGGGGCAAAACTCTCCTAACAAATGTCTCACTTAGCCATAGAAATTTTGGGCTCAGTTGTTGTCCTAAATTGAGAATTACCTGTAGTATTTTACTGAGCAAAAACGGGGATTGGGAGACCCAGAAAAGCAGTATTAAGGTGGTTTCTACGGCATTTGCCCACCTCATCCTCAAAAACTTTTTCCAAGCTTATTTTCTTTTTCTCTCCGAGCCCAGCAAAGATCTGGGTGTCCATTTGTTCTACCCAAAGACATTGCAAGAGCCTTGCCAACAAGATGATGCTTGGAGGCCTTTGAAATTCTTGGCTTTGGGAACCAAGATTTTTCTCCACGCTGTTAATTTACTTTGGCTGAAATCCTAGTTTATTGCTTGCCCTTGTGGGAATTGCCGCCAGGAAACCAGCCTGACAAACAGTGGACACACAACAGGGGACCGAGAATGTGCGTGGAGGCAGGGTGGGGAGATGCATTGTCTTCTTGTGTTGCGCTGAATATTTCTGTGTGACATTCATGAGAAAGTTGTGATGCAAAGGTGCAATTGGAATTCTCACTAGATCGCACGGAACGAGCATTCCAGAGTTTTGCTACAGATGGCTTTGTGTGATATATTGTAATCACCATCAATTATGAACATTCATTGCACTCAGAACCCAAAGTAAATTCTTAGGAGTTCAGGGATGAGAAGTTTTTCCTTTCCCCTTGGCAGCTTCCCACTTTAGTCCTGATTTTTTTTTTAATTCACCAAAATCACATGCCTATATCGCCAATCCCCGATTAAAACAAAGAGAAAAACACAGGCCAAGTTCACAAGCGATCATGGTTTGATGAACCACGAAGTATCAAATAAAATACTGCTGGATGTTATCTTACCACCTTCTCAGACCTCAGGCAGGGTGGACATGGCAAGGTTTGGGGAGGTCTCAGCTAGGCTGCTGCAGGGGACATCACCAGAATAATTGGGGTGTCCTAGGCAGGTTTTTCAGCCCACTTTTCAGGGTTTGAGGGAAAAGTTTCAGAGTGAAATCACCCAAATTCTTCCCCAAAGACATAACATTACAGTGCTAAAATTCATAGCAAATGAGTGGGGGATTTGTTTATTTGATTTAGAGAGAAGGGGAATATCCATCTAATTGTTAGTCTGTCTGTCTATCTATATCTACCTATCTATTTATCCATTTATCATATGTCTAAAGCTAACTATCTCTGTCTCCATCTATCCATCTATCTATTAAGCCATCTATTATCTATCATCATCTATCAATCATTTATCAGTCTGTCTATCATCTATCTATCATTTATCTATTTCAACAGCTAATCAGAAGATTACCTGAGTATCACACCAAAAAACCCATCACCAATAGAGACCTCAGCCATCCTAACTGAAAGCCCAGAAGAACAATCAGCTTTTTAATAGTCTCCAGGAATTTGTTAAGCTGGCAGCAATTCAGATTTTTTTTTTTTTGGGGGGGGGGGNGGGGGGGGGAGGGACAGGAGAGAATATCATTCCAGAGAACAGGCGATGTGCTATAATGTCGCAACCCTTTGGGCGAACTTCAGTGATGCAATCTTGGGATGTTGGCTAGGGAATTCTGGGAGTTGAAGTCAACCCAACTTCAAGTTGCCAAGGTTGGAGAATGTTGCTTAGGAGTGGGGAGGCTGTCACCCAGTGTCTTCCACAGCCCTTCACATAGATAAATCCTTGGTGGGACTTCATCTCCAGCAGAGATTAGCAATATGGCATCCCATTGCTAGACAATTTAATAATGGGAGCAGCCTTGTGTTTGTGGATGAAACTTTGAAGGGTCTCCTGTATTCTAACAATGGACCGTATCTCTTATGATAAGCATCCCTTATTATTTCTTTGTATACTCACAAGACTGCTGCTGGGGACTGTTTAATGACACTTGAGCCCCTAAAATGCTTGTTTAATTTTCTAGAAGGAACCAGAAGCTCCCACGACCACAGAGAAGCAATTCTCAATACAGGTAGTCCTCAACATACAACCACAGTTCAGACCAAAATTGATGCTGCTGAGTGAGAAATGTGTGAAGTGAGTTGTCAACCCGGCAGCTGACCTGACGGAAGCCACCTTGACAGCTTCAGTGTTGCCACACTGGGGCTGAGGGACAGGGAGGGTCACTTGAGACAAAGGGGATTCTGTCGCCAAAAGAAAATACCTTCTCTTGGGAACCAAGGACATTCTCACACCTGGTCAGAGGAAAGCGGAGTGATGTCACCAGGCAACCAGAGAGCACCATGATTGGACCATGTGACTGATTGTTTTGAGAAAGAGAAAAAACTTTCACTTTTAATTAGGAGAAGACGGTGGGAGTCTTCAGAGTCGGTTTTCACCAGATCCGTGCCAATATGATTATTTCCAATAAAGCTATTCTTTGAGGAATTCACCTGCCTCGGAGTTTTGCTTGCTCGGGGATTATTACTTGGAACCCTGACATGAGTTTTGCCACATTTTACGACTTTTCATGCCACACGCCATGTTAAATGAATCACTGCAATTGTTAAATTAGTAGCACAGCTGTGAAATGAATCCGGATTCCCTCCGTTGACTTCGCTTGTCAGAAGATCACAAAAAGGGATCACATGATCCCAGGACACTGCAACTGTCATAAGTCTGAGTCAGTTGCTGAGCATCTGGATTTTATTGACGTGACCATGGTTGATGCTCCAATGGTCTTAAGTGTGAAAAATGGTCCTAAGTCACTTTTTCTAGCGCTCTTTGAACGATCACTAAGCGAACTGTTGTAAGTTGAGGACTACCAGTATTTTTTTTCAAAAAATGGATGACTTCACAGAGCTATGAGGTTCTCTTTGATCTTTCCCACCTGGCCTTTCAAAAATACTTTTACCCAGGGGTGGAATTCTACCGGTTCGGACTGGTTCTACAGAACCGGTTGTTATGATTCTGTGCAGTTTGGAGAACCGGCAAATCATGCCACAGGCTGGCCCCGCCCCTCTCTGCGCACCCCTCCCTTCCCCTCCCAGTCAGTCCTTATCATGCATGCCCGACATCGCTGACTGCGCAATCCCTCCTTAAGGTATTTCTCTTGTTTTTCCCCTCCCAACAATCAACTGTTTCTATGATGAGCTGTGCCGGGATTTCCCTCACTCTCCTACTGCTTCACCCAGGAGGCTTCCCTGAGGCCCAGAAGACCCCCAAAATGGGGGGGGGGAACTGCACAAAAGCCACACCCACCTAGTCACATGGCCATGCCCACCTAGCCATGCCCACAGAACCAGTTGTTAAAAAATTTGAATCCTACCCCTGCTTTTACCTCCCCCCCCCCACTTAAAAAGCTATCCAAGCCTGTATGGTAAAGCTACCCCGTCCAACTGAAAACTGAAACAGGTGCATGACAAAAATGCACACATGAACATTTGTTCTGCTCTGGGTGTTGACCCCCTCAAGGAAAAGTTATGGGCACGAAACAGAAGTCAGCTAAAGTTCAAACTCATTTAAATCCCCTCTCCCCTTTCTTCCAAGCCGGAACGCATAATCCCCAAACTGTGTTTCAGCCAGGCCCTTGAAATTAGAAAGCACCTTTCCTTAACACACATCTGCGCACAGAAGATGACTCTTCTGGGCATGTCTTTAAAAAAAGATGCCAAAATGTTTCACTCCTTGTTTGTTCAACAGTGACAAGTCAGAGAGCAAGGTCACACCTTTTCCCCCAGATATGAAGAACACGACAGCCAGCTAAGTATTAATTACTACCCAACTGGTACAGATGGGGGGAAAAAACAAACCTCCATTTCCTGATTTTAATGTGCACAGCTGGATTGCCACTCCAGCAGAGAAAAGGGATCCCAACCCATCAGCTCCCCAGCCTTAGCCAAGCTAGTGCCTTCCAGATGGACCGGCCTTGCTTCCACCCACACAATTACCAGACAACCCATTTGGAGGGCATAAGGTTAAGGTACAGCATCCATTCATCACTACATCTCGTTTCGATCACCGCTGGCAGAGCTCTGCAGTGTGTGTAATTGTGGTGGCATAACAATGCCTATGGAAGAGAACAATGCCTATTTTGGTTTGTCCAAAATAGAAGAGAATATTATTGTAATGACATTCAGAATGGTGAGGGGGTGGACGGCCAACCTATTGGTGTAGTCATGTATTATTATGGTCTGGCATCCAGTGATTCAACCTTGCAGCCAGCCGCGGTTGGAAAATCCTCACTGTGGTCTGCGGAACATGAGACTTAATTCTTTGTATCTAAGCCTCAATATTTACTTCCTTGTAACAAAATTAGAAAATGTCAGTAGAAGCTGCAATTATGGGGGTACTTACGGAATAAAACAATCATCAATGAGGGAGGTATGAATCATTGCAGAATCGTGGCTTGCTTGAAATCAGCAAGGCAAAAAAACAGCCAAAGTGAAGCAAGCAGATTTAGCTTTTCTATTTTGTAACTAGGGATCCATGTCTTCGAGTAAAAAAATATCTAACCATCATATACTTTAACCATTAATGCATCCTGATTTGCAACTAAAAATCTGTACTTTACTGGGAGGATATTTGAATATGTAAAATGTAGTATACAGGAAGTCCTCGACTTACAACAGTTCATTTAGTGACCGTTCAAAGTTACAATGGCACTGAAAAAAAGTGATTTATGACCATTTTCACACTTATGACCGCTGCAGTATCCACACAGTCATGCGACCAAATTAAGATACTTGGGAACTCACTCATATTTATGACCACTGCAGTTTCCCGAGGTCATGTGATAACTTTTTGCAACCTTCTGACGAGCAAAATCAATGGATTCACTTAACAATCGTGTTACTCATCTAACAACTGCAGTGATTTACTTAACAACTGTGGCAAGAAAGGTCATCCAACGGGGCAAAATTCACTTAACAAATGTTTCACTTAGCAACAAAAATGTTGGGCTCATTTGTGGTTGTAAGTTGAGGACTACCAGTATGTGTTTTCATAAGCACATTACAAGCAGTCCTCAACTTATGACCAGTTGTTTAGCAACCATTCAAAGTTGCAATGGCTACCACCACTCTTCACATTCACAGGACTGTGTTTTGGATGCTTTCTCCCAATCCTTGTGAGATGAAGCCCATCTCTTGCTAGAAGCCCTTCCTGTAGATCAGAAGTCTCCAACCTTGGCTACTTGAAGACTTGTGGATTTCAACTCCCAGAATTCCTAGCTGGCTGAGGAATTCTGGGAGTTGAAGACCACAAGTCTTCAAGTGGCCATGGTTGGAAACCCCTGCTGAAGATAATGTGAACCATGGTCCAGGAACCCAAAGTTCTCTCAAGACCTTGATCCCTTGAGCCACCAGTTTACTTCTAAAATCCTCCATTTACTCATTGGCTGTTGACCTTCCATTGGAACTGCAGATGAAAACACAACCTGTGCTCCTAACTCTTTTACCTTCTACTTACTGTAGCTGCTCCTAGTCCCTTGATATATATGTATATTTTGACTGTTTGTTGTATCAAAAAAGGAGAGTATCTGTAGTTCAGGACTGAAATGAGAGGTCCTTGGTGGTCTCTGAGCTTGGTTGTTTTCTTGCAGACATTTCATTACCGAAACTGAGTAACCTTATCAGAACTATCACTGATGATGTTACCTAACAAGAAAAAACCAAGCTCAGAGAGCACCAGGGACTCCTTTTTGTGATAGCATTTCTCCTAACATGAAAGAGGAGAAAGGCATAATAATCAGTGGGCTTGATTATTTCAATAAGCCTCTTTATCACATTGTCGTACCTGGGAGACAACTTTAAAAAAAAATACAAAAGTTATAAAGTTGTAAATGTTATATACAGTTATTGTTGTGGTTCACCGGCACCCTGTGCAGACATAGCAGAATCGAACAATGGGGAAGAAAGGAGACCAGTCCGGGAGTCTGGGGAGGGCTTGGATGAGGGTCCTGCATCCAATGCAGAGATGGGGCCAGGACCATTTGTAAGTTGGGTACTGATTCTGGAGCCTTTGCAGTCTGGCAGCAGTGAGGCAGAGGACCCAGCGGAGCCTGTTCCCAGTGTGCATGTGCGCAGAGGTGCTAGAAGGCGAGAGCACCTGAAAAAAAATGGGTGACTCAAGAGTAAGGCTGGGTAGTGATTGCCCCTCCCATAAAGTATAAAGGACAGGCAAAGATGACAAAACTTTTGCAGGAAGCAAAGTTGTCCGTTTGGTTCAGATTCATTCTTGAAGCTCTGTGTATTTTGGCTGGTGTTTTTTTTCTAGTTCATTTGCTTCTTCTGTTATTGGCAGCACTTCACAGCAAAGAAAGGTAGGTGCTTATCTTGAGGGACTGTTTGAGATTCATTACCAGCTGGGAATGAAAATAATTCCTAGTGTTACAATAAAACAAGACTTGTTTTTAAAATAATTGTGTGCGTAATAATGATCTAGGAAGCCTTGGTCAGAACAGTTATGTTCATGCTTAACTAGCAATTTGCTTCATATATATCAAGAAAGATGATGTTGGCAAGCCATATATTTTGAACCCTTCCTCCATTTAAAATATGAATCAAAAAGAAGAATGTTTTGCAACTCAGGAATAAGGCAGCATTCATGCGATGCCAAATAAAGCAAGACGCATGAAAGGCTTAACGGAATGCACAAATCCACCAAATGCCAAGTGGGCTCAATGGTGCCAGAAGTTGCCTCTCCCAGCTCAGGCAACGTAATCGCGGCACTGCCGACCTCTTCTTGTTTAAAATGTCCATTCTGCCTTTTCATTATTAAGAAGCATCTTCACACAGGATTCACAAAGACAACGCCTGGGGTTTTTTTCAGCCAGGTGGCATCAGGGTCTGCCCCAGAAAAGCCTTCAGCTATTTCATGTTTAACCTGTTTTCTCTAACAAGAAAAAGATGGAAGAAACAGAGGAAAACCAGAGAAGGGCACAAGGGTGACCTCCAGACCCATGCACAAGTGATGGGAGGTGAGGAACAGGCGCTCTCAAAACCTAATAGAGAAGGACCTACTGGAAGAGCAATTCTGAAACACCAGCTCCTTTGCTGAGGTGATCGTAACTATATAATAATAATAATCAGAGGAAGAATTCAAACAGGCAAGCACCTGCCACGTAACCCCTTAGGCTTAACAACTGTCGGAAAGAAAGACAGCAAAAATAATTGGATAGTAGACACGGCAGTATCTGGAGTCACCAAACAGAAAAGAAAGAAACTGAAGAAAATACCAAAATACAAATTATTTTGCTTTTGCGAACAAGACGCCTGAAAATAGAAGTAGAACAGCAGCAAAGAAAGCAAAAATAGAACAGGTGAGTCCTTGACTTACAACCAAAATTGAACCCACTTATGTTGTTAAGTGAGACATTTGTTAAATGAGTTTTGCCCCATTTTCTGACTTTTTGTGCCATAGTTGTTGTGGGTCAGTGAACTTGATCAATTAGGAACCTGGTTGTTAAGTGACTCTGGTTTCCCCATTGACTTTGCTTGTCAGAAGGTTGCAAAAGGGGATTAAGCCCCCCCCGGGACCCTGCAACAGTCATAAATGTGAACCAGTTGCCAAACATCTGAATTTTGATGACATGATCACGGGGATCCTACAAACGTCGTAATTATAAAGAACGGTCATAAGTCACATTTTTCAGTGCTGTTGTAACTTTGAATGGTCACTAAATGAACTGTTTGAAGTGGGGAACTACCCGTACCAATAACAATTGGTGCTTTGGGTCCAGTCCCCAAATATGTGGAGCATAACTGGAACACCATCGGTAATGACAAAACCACCATCAGTCAATTACAAAAGGCAGCTCTGGAACAGCTTATAACCTGTGATGGTGCGTCAAACGCCACCTGCCAATCTCGAGTCCCTAGGAAGGACTCCATAGGTAGATCAAGATGCCAAAACCCGTCTAAACATCTGGCTGAGTGTGAAATGAACCCCCACCCCCAACAAAAACAATCATCTTCAACCTCTCTTCAATTTAGGTGTCACCCAACCTCAGACAGATTCTGGGCAGATCACTGTGTGTTCTGACCCAGGCCTCATTCAAATCAAATAAACACCAAAGTATATATAAAAGCAAACCTTTTTAATGTGTCTCTGTGAATTCTGTTCATTCACAGCAAAGAGTCACTAAAACTCATTGTCCCATATGAGAGCAAGCCCTTTCAAGGTTACGAAAGGCTGCCAAGAATACAAGATTAACTGCAGAGAAATATTCCAAACCAAAAATCTCAAAACCCGAATCAGAAGAGACAGGACTTCCACGAGAACTTGTTCTCCTGCCAAGAAGTCTTGGAGTTTGGAGCCTTGGAACTTGGAGTTTGCTTCCTGCCAAGAAGCCAATCCCAAAGGCTGGCTTTTATCCCTTATGGGAGGAACCACCACCTTCTCGCCCTACTCCCGAGTCACCCATGCTGCTGCAGCTGCTCTTCCCTACGAGCAGCCCTGCATGCACGCGCACTGACCACAGGCACCCTGGGGTCCTCTGCATCGCTGCTGCCAGACTCCACAAGCTCCGAAGGCAGCACCCCACTCTGTGATAGTCCTGCCTCCATCCCTGCATCACACACAGGCCTCTCATCTGAGTCCTCAGCCGTCCGCACCTGCTGCCGGCGAACCACAACACTATGGAACAGGTAAAATAAAACGCAAATTAGGTAAGAAAAAAGAAATTGGGTCTGTCTGTCTACTCTGGGGAAAAGGAAGCAGGATGAGATGACCCCATGGGCTAATCCAGCAGGTCCCTCCTTTGGAGGACACCCTTCAAAAGAAGGTGTGCTTAAAAAGGGCATTATGTGTTTTCTTTGGGAGCAACGTTCTATAGAATCTTAGAATCCCAGTTGAGAAGAGACCTTGCATTTCTTCTAATCCAACCTTCTGCTCGGGGCAGGAATCTTCTACTGATCTTCCCAGATCAACGGATGTCTATCCGTTAGTTGAAAAAAAAATCTAGTGATGAAGCTTCCTTGACTGTAGGACAGAGGTCTCCAAACTTGGCCACTTTAAGACTTGTGAACTTCAACTCCCAGAATTCTCCAGCCAGCCAAAGTGGCCAAGTTTGGGGACCCCTGCTCTAGGAGATAGCTGCTCCCCGACCTAAGAGATCGCCCAGCCTGGAAATTCTTGTTCTCTATTCTGTAAAGCTTCCATGAAAGAGCCATGGTGGCGCAGTGGCTAGAATGCAGTATTGCAGGCTGACTCTGCCCATTGCCAGCAGTTCAACTCTTACCGGCTCAAGGTTGACTCAGCCTTCCATCCTTCTGAGGTGAGTAAAATGAGGACCCAGATAGTTGGGGGCAAGAGGTTGACTCTGTAAACCGCTTTGAGAGGGCTGTAAAGCAGTATGAAGCGGTATATAAGTCTAAGCGCTATTGCTATTACACCACAGGTTGTTGTCCTATCCTTGGGCACTACAGGAAATAAATCCACACCCTCTTCTCTGGGGCAACCATCACAGTATTGGGAGATGGCTATCTTGTCTCCATATTATGTGGACTTACTGCTGGACTCAATCAAATTCAGCTTAATTAGCAAACTATCTCATGGCTTAGCAATGGGCATAAGTTCTTAAAATCCGTTTCTCGAGACTTGCACCGGGGAGTTTTACACTTTACATGCGTTGGTAGCTCCAAATGGGGAAGGAGGAGGGTCGGGTGGATTAACCCAGACTTTGCTATCAAGTCATTCTTACCCCCTTTTCCAAATACATTAATAAATGCCAACCTCATCATTATCCAGATAGGCAAACTGCTTTCTTCCCCTCCCATTTCAAAAGGGAAAGGGCTGGGGCTGATCTGTCGTGTTCCAGTCAGTTGGTTAAAACACAGGTCGTCCTCATGGTACAACTTCATTTCATGAATGTTCAAAGTTACAACGGCACCATTTCAAGCAACCCCATGGCCACCCGATCAAAATCCAGATGGTTGGCAACTGGTTCGTATTTATGATGGTTACAGTGTTACAGGATCGTGTGATCCTATTAACTTAACAACGGCAGTGATTCGCTTAAGAAGTGGGACAAGTAGAGCCATAAAATGAAGCAAAACTTGTTTAACCAATGCCTCACTTAGCAACAAAAAATTTGGGCTCGGTCGTAAGTCGAGGATCACCTATATTTGGGGGCAGGACAGGCACCCCCCCAGGATTATCAGGTGTGATTGGTTTCATATTTGTGCTTATTTTTCTGAAAGATTGCCAAACTAATATTCCCAGGAATTCTTGCTTCAGCAAAAGACACAGGCTCTCCATCAATATAGGACAGGGGCCTCCAACCTTGGCAACTTTAAGACCTGTGGATTTCAACCAGTTTTGCTGGCTGAGGAATTCTGGGAGTTGAAGTCCACAGGTCTTAAAGTTTCCAAGGTTGGAGACCCCTAGGAAATCCAGGTAAGTTCTAGAGAAAAACTCTGGTGCAGCTTCGGTGGCCTAGAGGTGGAACTTCCTCCTCACAATCAGGAGGCTGTGAGTTTGATCCTAGGTAGAGGCTAATATTTGGAATAGATTCTCCTGATTGAGCAGGGAGTTGGATTAGATGACCTCCAGGGTCCCTTCCAACTCTGTTATTCTATGATTTCTATAAGATTCCCCTAGATATGGAGAATCGGGGAGGAATGACTTCCAATTACGGGGGTAACCTCTTTTTTAAATGGCTTTGGTAGTACTACTGCAACAAAAAAGAAGGAAACATAAAAATGCAAAGATGGAGAAGAAAAAAGAGAGTAATAAATTATATATCACAAACCTAAATATATTACAACAGTAATTAGGGACACATAAAAGTTAAAGCCATTCAGTTTTAACCCAATGAATTGAAGAATGATCACAGACCATTATTGTCTGCTCTTTCCTGAGTTGTCAATGCAGAACCAGTTGAAAGACTAACTTTACAATTCATATTTTTACAAAGCCAAACTTTGCTTTCCTGAATCTTGGAAAGGGTCTTCATTATGAAGAACATTGGGTCCACTGTCTCTGGATTTGCAAGGACACATTTGGAGAGCAACCATCCCAGTCAAGGAGCAAATTTGCCTGGACTCGTTATGTAAACACAAGAGGACAAGGTATGACACACCCACCCACCCAAGGCCTTTGTGGGCGCTATTTAGGCTTTCTCGGACAAACCTAGGATGGCTGGGGGAGATTCCTGTGAAACAGGCCTTAGTAAGACCACACTTGGATCCTTTTCCGATCACCACAATATAAAAAAGATGTTGAGACCCTGGAAATAGTGCAGAGAAGAGCAACAAAGATGATTAGGGGACTGGAGGCTAAAACATACAAAGAAGGGTTGCAGGGATTGGGTTTGTCTAGTCCAACAGAAATAAGGACTAGGGGAGACATGACAGCAGTGCTGCTTTGAGGGGCTCCTACAAAGATGATGGGGTCAAGCTATTTTCCAATGCAACAAAAGGCAGGACAAGAAACAATGATTGGAAACTAACCAAAGAGAGAAGCAACCTGGAAGTAAGGAGAAATTTCCTGATGGTGAGAACAATCAACCAAAGGAACAGAAGTTGCCTTTAGAAGTTGTAGGTGCTCCATCCCTGGAGGCTTTCAAAAAGAGACTGAAACAATCATTTATCTGAAATAAAATATCCTGCTCAAGCAGAGGGTTGGAAGACTTCCAAGACTCCTTCCAACTCTATTATTCTATGTTCTAGGCATCGAACAGTGAAGTAGCCAGGTGAACTTTACATATGTGAGTCTAGTTGTTTGCACCTGTATTTTTTTGGCAACAATCCTGATGCAAAAGGTCCAAAGTTCTTCATCAATATATTCCAATTTTGTAAAAAAAATAAAAAACTGTAGCATAATAACATATTCAGTTTGAATCTTCATTGTTAGGACCTGATTAGGCAGATTAAGAATATTCAGCCAACAGGATACAATACTGCCAAAGGGCAGGAACAATTTGCATGCATTAACCCACATATTCACTGCATCTCTAACATAGGAAGTTAGTCAATCAACCTGTTCTGAATTTCTTTGAGAGTTCAGAATTTTCCAGTGAATGGTGTCTCATTTCAAGTTCACAAGCTAAATATATTAACAGTTAAAAAAAATCAGGATTCCTGGTTTGTCCAATTATTGTAAATTTCTTGAAAATGATTTTAGTAAAATTGTTGAAAGAATAGAAATCATTGGGCTAGCCTCTAAAGAAATTGGACTTAGCCAACCTTCTTTATTGTCTGCCCTTTAAGCCTGTCCAAGTTTCTCTATTTCAACATATACTGAAGAAAATCAAGACGGGTTAAGTTTCTTTCTCATGCTTGCTTCAATGTCTGGGCTGTTAAATTTCTTTTCCGAGCTTCCTGAAAAGTTCTTTCCCTCCTGCTATCATTTACGTGCACCTCAAGAGCAGGTTTACTCCTGATTAGTACATAATGGGAAAACATCAGGAAATCCAGAGGTATAGGCCGTTTCTTCTAGGAAGCCAAAAATAAAAAGCCAAGGCAAAGTCAAACCACTTCCACAATTACAAGGAAAATGACATGGATGCATTCATGGAAGATATTTATTGTTTTTAAAAGGTGCCTAGTTACATGTTCTTGTTTTGTGCCCGTAGGATCTCTCTTTCTCTCTCCCTTTTTCCTTTTCACCCTGCCTCTCTCTTTCCCTTCCTTTTCTCCCTCTCTTGTTCCCTCCTCCTCTCCCTGCCTCTTTATCTCTCCCCCACTCATTCCCTCCCTCTCTCCCCTCCCTCTCCCTGCTCTGTCTCTCTCCCTCCTTCCCTTCTTCCCTCTCCCTCTCTCCCTCTCTCTGTCTCCCTCCCTCTCTCGTTCCCTCCCTTTCTTTCTGTCTCCCTTACCTCTTTATCTCTCCTGCCTCTGTGTGTGTGTGTGTGTGTCTCTCTCTCTCTCTCTCTGTGTCTCTCTCTCTCATTTTAGATAATTATCAAAGGTAGATTATGCAGGCTAGATCAAGTTAAGTAAGAGAAGTTGAGAATGGAGTGCAATGTCTATTAGAAGAAAGAAAGATGTGGAGGAGCTGATGGATGGTGGAAGGTAGTGTTAGATCTGGAGACACTTGCAGAGTTTACTGCCAATCAATCAGACAGATAAGAACCAACTTTCCAAAGAGCCCCATTTACTCATGCATACAACCGTTCAGGAAGCAGTATGTAGCTTCCCTCCTCTGTAATTACCTTGGTGCTGTTTTAGGTGGTGAGGCAAAAGCAAGGCATGAAAGCAAAGAGTGCAATGACTACTCTTTTCTTAGCATGCTTAAGGAATTTTGCATGGATTTCCAGGATAAGCACACAGCTTATTAAAAAGAAAAAACAGCAAGAAAAACTACAAGTGTAGGAATGCCTAGATATGGATGGAAGAATCAGGTGGCTGACCTGCTCCATACATGACCAGCCTTCAGGCTAGCTAGGGAAGGAAGACCAAAGCAGCAATAGGTAAAGAAGGAAACGCTGAGAGGGCAAGACATGTGCTTGAAGATGGATCGAGAAATCCATCTGCCAAACAGAAACACAGCCCACGTTAGCTCTTAAACGGGGGTCTCCAACCTTGGCCACTTTAAGACTTGTGGACTTCAACTCCCAGAATTCCTCAGCTGGCTGAGGAATTCTGGGAGTTGAAGTCCACAAGTCTTAAAGTGGCCAAGGTTGAAGACCCCTGCTCTAAAAGACCTTATACTGCAGCAATGCTCAACCTTGGCCACTTGAAGATGTGTGAACTTCAACTTTGCCTGGGGAATCTCCTGAGTGGGGGATTTGGGGAGTTGAAGTCTACCAGAAGAACCATTGAAAAACAGTTGCAGGAACTGGGTATGTCTAGTCCAGTGAAAAGAAGGACTAGAAAAGACATGATAGCAGTCTTCCAAAACTTGAGGGGTTGCCCTGAAGAAGAGGGGGTCAACCTATTCTCCAAAGCACCTGAAGGCAGGACAAGAAACAATTGATGGAAACTCATCAAGGACAGAGACAGAAACAGAACTAGAACTAAGGAGAAATTTCCATGTGATCTCCAACTTTTCATTTCTGGGGAATCAGCTACAGAAGATTCAGGCCCAACATGAAATGGAAACAGCAGTGTGTCAACTCAAAATATTTCTATACTAAAATATTTCTCTGGTCTTTTAGAGTTGCCAGCAGAAGGGGAGGGGGAGGAAGCAGTGCATTCCATAAATGTTTAGATAAATGATAGATAATTTCTAGGCAACCAAAGTTTCTGGCGCACAAAATTATTACTGGAGAGCAAGATTGATGGCTATGGATGTGTCCCATTGGAGAATATGAATTACGATACACCCAGGGGGTGGGGGTGGTGGGAAAAACCAGGGTCAAGGGGGACAATGAATGATGTGTCTCAGAGTTGGCTATACCCAGGTAGCGCAGGCATGTTTACTCCTAAAAAATCTTCTTTAAGCTTTTAAAATTCAGCTAGAGATTCATGTTTTAAATGGGGGTAACTATTGGAGCCCTGACACAGGGCTTATTCTGTGAGTGATCATTATAAGCAGTAAGATGGTCCCCCAGTCCTATTAGACCTCTCAGCAACATTCACTACCGATGATTCTGGCATCCTTCTGGAATACTCAAAGGTGTTGGGAACAGAAATACCACTTTGTGATGTTATCTCCTCTTAAGTGAATGGGTACTTCCCACTGGTAGTCCCAGGAGGAGACCCGATGGCGTCTTTGATTGCTTTTGAGTAGAGTCTTGCAAGGCTTAGTCCTTTCCCCTGTTATTTAGCACATTCATAAAATTGCTGGCTGAGATCATCCTTCAATTTAAGGTGAGGGGCCTTCAATAGACAACACTCTGCTCTAAGTTTTTACTTCAAGTTAGAATGGGAATGCTGTGCAGCTCCTGAACCTATTCCTGAAAGCTGGGAAGGGCTGGACCAGAGAAAAACAATTAGGACAAACAATTAGTAGCAAAAGCAGAGATGCTCTCACCTTCAACTTTGTCCTTCAGCAGAAATATCTGCCCTAGTGCCATACAGTATGTAAGTAAATAAATCTGTCCTGGTGGGTGCTCTAGATGACATCCTGCTTCTTCTAAAAGCAGAGGTCTACAAACTTGGCAATGTTAAGACTGGTGGACTTCAATTCCCAGAATTCCCCAACCGGCTCCTTATAACAATCATTGACAGAATGCGCACTGCTGTTTTCATTTCATGTCTGGGCCTGAATCTGGCTGGGGAATTCTGAGAATTAAAGTCCACAAATCTTAAAGTTGCCAAGTTTGAAGACCTCTGATCTAAAGAAGCAGCTTTGTGACTTGTAGGTTGTGAAAGATTGTGGGAAGGCCGAGAAAAGAATGAAAAGAAGAAAGAGTGGACCTAAACCAGGGGGTCCTCAAATTTAGCAACTTTTAAGACTTGTGGACTTCAACTCCCAGAGTTCCTCAGCCATCTTTGCTGGCTGAGGAACTCTGGGAGTTGAAGTCCACAAGTCTTAAAGTTGCCAAGTTTGGAGACCTCCAACCTAAACCATCAAGAGATCAGCTTAACGCATAAACTGCAACTTAACACCTGGGGAAGTAGCTGGAAAAGGTAATGGAATGTGAGAATGACCCTGGAAGATTGGGGGTGGTGGGGAGAGAGATGCAGCCCAGGAATGATCAGATAAAAGATTAAGGAGCCCACAGATGAATAACAGGCAAAGAAAAGAATTTAGGAAGGACCCACTCTAACTTATCAGTCAGTAAAAAGAGACCGTGGGTGATTTGTACTATCAGGCTTGCAACATTCTGTTAATGTAGCTTTACAAGAAAGTAGAATTAGTTCACCTTCCTAGGAATTCTGCCTGATCGACAGGGATTTTTTTGATTTACAACAATTTTGCAATTGTTCGGAATTTCAATGGTACTGAAAAAAGTGATTTATGATCACTTACAAACATCACATCATCCCTATTGGTCATATGATAAAAATCATATGGCACGACAACCAGCATGTATTTACAATGGTTGCAGCATCCCAGGCTCATGTGATCTAAGGGTGACAGGACAGCAGTGTTCCAATACTTGTGACCTTTCCAGACAGCTTCCAACAAGCAGAGACAATGGGGGAAAGCTGGATTCATTTAACACCTACATGATTCACTTAATAATTGCAGTGATTTGCTTAACAATTATGGCAAAAAGATTGTAAAATCAGGTGCAACTCACTTACAACCGCCTTGCTTAGCAATGGAAATTCTGGCCCCAATTCTAATTGTAATTGGAGAGCTACCTGTACTGGCAGAGAAGAAGTAATTCATATCATTCAACTAGGCTTTTCTTGAATGAACTCAATGTAAATGAGGAAAGGAACTGATTCTTGCAGTTTTCAGGAGTCTGTATTTACCTCAAGATGTGCATTAAAGCGACATTCACTAATATAATTGTTGCTTCCCAGCTTTTGGCAGGAGTCTTCTTGAACCCATGACTCCTTACTTATAATAGCAAAAGTCTGGCCAGGCAACCTTTGCCCAGATTCAGATGATGCACCTGTTATGTTTGGTTCTGGACCAGGAAACCTTTTATTTATTTATTTTTATTTATTAAAAAAATCTATATGAACACTCAACCCACTCAGGGTGACTCTGGGCAGTTTATAGAAGTAAACCAAGCTGGACTAGTGCAATGTATTCATTTTGGGGCTGTCTTTGAAGATAACTTTGGAATCTGTAGCAAGTCTGTAGTTAAATGAACTCTACTCCTGCAGAATAACACATTCTAGTTGTTAAGAGTGTTTATCAGTAGGCTTCCGGACTCAGTTCAAAACTCTGAAGATGACCTGTTATACCTCTGTGTAAACCCAAATGTAATTCCTTTTCCAGACTTGATTCTCCCCAATTCTATGATTTTATGAAATGGAAGCTGTCCACCTCTGCTTGCATATTCTCAAGTAAAGGGAAGTCTTTCGACTGGTGGTTCCAATGGCCAAATGCCTTTTTTTATCAGAAAGATTTTTTAATCTAATTTTCCTGTAGAACTTGACTTCAAATCTCCCTGTAGTTGATCATCACATCTGGCAACTTTATTCCAAGGAAGAATCTGGAAGGCGTCGAACTGAACATGGAGATAAAATATCCCGCTGAAATGGCAACTCATATAGATCGAAATATCATTAAAACATAGCTAAAAAAGATCACCCAATGATCATCAGCTAAAAGGCAAGTTTTTCAGGGTCATCCTGAATGCCAAAATCATAAAGAAGGGCAATCATAAGCCAGGGGTCTCCAGCTTCAGCAACTTTATGACTTGTGGATTTCAACTCCCAGAATTCCTCAGCCATAAAGTTGCTAATTCTTCTTTCAAGGTCCTCAAAGGATGAGCAGAATTAGGTGGTGTCCCTGATGCTGTGATAACTTGGGGCTGTGCTGGATAAAGCTTCATAGAATTATTCCCAGACTAGTATGGATTCAGGAGACAGTTTTATAAATACCCCCTGCACTCACCTTCATTACCAGTGAAGAGTCAGTGAAGATAGTGGTAACTTACATTGGGGGTATCTTGGTTGTAGGCAGGAAATATTTTAGTCACCTAAATTCTTATAATCCCCCATTCTTTTCTCTTTAATACATCTTGCTGAAGAGATTCCTAGGGCTGGAAATGACCTTGGAGTTCTTCTAGTCCAACTCCTGTCCAAGGCAGGAGTCCTTACATCATCCCAGACAAATAGCTGTCCAATCTTTTCTTGAAGACCTCCAGTGATGAAGTTCCCACAACTTCAGGAGACAAACCGTTCCACTGATTAATTGTTCTCACTTTCAAAAAAAAATCCTCCTTATTTCCAGGTTGAATGTCCCTCTGATGAGCTTTTCCCCTTTTAGTTTTTGTCTTGACTTCTTGGTGCTTTTGGAGAATAAACCCACCCCCTCTTCCCTACAACAGCCCTCTTCAGTACTGGAAGATGATTATCATGTCATGTCTAAGCCTTTTCCTCATTAGGCTAAATTAGGGAAGTTTTAACTTGGATTCCTGCAGAAGGTGGAATTAGAAGGTGGCCCCTCCATCTCCAGGATATGGACTCTATGTCCTTACTTGGCTTCTTTTAAAGTCAAGAGCATTCAACAAATCTTTTGGGACCCTCTCCCTTCCACCCTGTCCTACTCAGTGGCTGGCTACTGAGAAGAGAGACACAGCTGATATCCTGTATCTGGCCCTGAGTTACATTTGCCCAAATTAAAATAAATAAAAACAAAAGACACATATTTTTTGCAGTATCTCTATATACAGCACAATCTTACTACGTGGCAAGCAAAACTGTGAAACTGTCAATACACGAATGCACAGGGGAAGGGAGGCCAGAGAGAAACAAGGTTTATTTTTGTGAAGCTCTGCCTTGGTTGAAGCAATGGCTCACGTGACTTGTAACAATAGCAATGAGAAGTGCCAGACAGAGGTGTGAAGTTTTAAGCTGAGTTATGTTCTTTTACATCAAATATCTCCAACACAGTCTCTCCTCCAGATGTGCTGGGACTACAGTCTCACTAGGAATTCTGAAGAGCGTTGTCCCAATGCACCAGGCTTATTGCATGAAAACTACATCGCGAAGTAAAGCAGAATTTCCAGCCACATGCAAGAGACAGATCATAAAAAGTTTCTAAAGTAAATGCCATCTTCTTCTAATAGATTTGGAAGGGTGACAATAATTCATTACAAACTGCAGTTTTCTCTGCACCACAAGGGTTAAAGAAAATCAAATTTCCCTTCAGCTCGGTTTTACTTGATGCTGACATGTTTATGCTGACAAGAATACAACATTTGTCTTTCATTCCTTCCTTCTGGAGTATCTTCTCAGCTTCTCAACCTAGCTTAAGGTTATGGGCTATCCTAATTACCTCTGGTCCAAATACTAAATATCCTGCTTAGCTTTCTCAAAATCTGCCAAGGTCAATTAGGTGCTGATAGGTGCTAAGTCAATCTCTCCTGAGATTCAACCTCACTTCTTTAGTAGGTAACTTCAGCAGCAGATACATAGACTGTATTTCATCTCTGAATTTGACTAATCTGAAGAATTTGGTGAAAAATTCAATCAGATGAGTTGCATAATTACCCATTTCAGAATCATATTCCTCTGGACAATAAATTTGTTTAATATTTTTATACCACTGATTCCAGTAGTCCCAAATATACTTTTTCAAGAGGCAACTGGACTGTCTGGTTTTTCTTTGACTAGATGGTGGGGAATGGAAGGATTTATACTCCTTGCAGACAGCTGGTCATTTGCATTATTTTAACGAGTTGCTAAGGCCTCCTGGAGGTATGTCTGGGTCCTCAGGGCCACCTGAGTGGGTGGGGAGCCTATGAAAGGTCTGTGTTGTAGACTGATTATGTCCTACTGTAGATTACATTATGTCCTATTCCTCCTCCTCTGTTGAGAGAGAACCATTCAATTTTGGCAAAGCCTCTGGAGAAGGAGAGAAGCCTCACATCAAGCCCAACTTCAGCTCAAAAAAGTTTGCAGATTTTCTAGTAGGAAAGGAAGGAAGGAAGGAAGGAGGGAGGGAGAGGGAGAGAGAATGAGAAATACCTCTCACACGTGTGAGAAACGGAGAGCCTTTGTTCTCATTTAATTAATACCTTGATGGAAAAGCCCTTGGAAATATTAAGCAGAAAGCGTACAAAGAATGGGATTGACCTTTAACTGCTTTCTCTATGAAGGATAAAAGACTCTATCTGACTTGTTCATTTTCACTCCATTAATTATTCCCCCCACCGCCTGGCTTTCACTTCATAACATCAGATCCAGGTTTGTCTTTCAGTTGCGGGAGGATCTGAATAACAAAACCAGTTTAGCAGCTGGTTCACAAAAGAGGCACTTACCCCCAAGGTAACACCGTCTGAGCCCCTCAGCTACTTAGGGGGGCACATTTTACTCCCACCCCAGTCAATTAACACCCTCCCTCCTGGCAAGGGTGAGGGAGAGGCCTGCCTACCCAGGTGGCTGGCTGGTTTGTGTTTAACGTGAGATGTGAACTTGTAAGCAATGGTTTGTGACATCCGCTCCTCATTTGGCTGCAAACTATGGCTTAACATAATGTGCAAAGCAATGACAGTGTTTATGGGTAATTATATCTGGCTATTGGACAAGGATGTCCATAGGATGCGGTGAAAAAAGTCAAGAGGGCAATTGTGACAGTTTGATTGGAGCTCCATCTTTGGCAACCAACAAGGACAGAGAAAGCTACTGGTATATAAACAGAAAGCAAGCTCCACTATTTCCTTCTAGCAGGGATCATGTTGCCTAGTTGGGTCATGAAAAACAGCCAAGTTCAAAGAGTACCAAGGACACCACAGTCCTCCTCCTCCTCCTCTTCCATCTGCATTATTCTGCAAACCCCACTCCCTCCTAACTCTGATGACGTTACATAGTTGGGTCATGAAATGTCTGCAAGGAAACAACCCTGAGCTAAAATATTCTCTTCTATCAGCTCCATTTCCTTTTTATGCACAACATAAAATTAAAGGTTGTGGATTGTAGGATTCAAGTTGTGCTGCACAGAAAAACTGGCAGAGTTTTGTCCATGCTGGTGCGGTTGCCGTGTTTATGGCCCACATCATGCAGGCACCTCTGCTATAAGCCTTTCTCCAACCTGATGCTGCCCAAGCACACAGACACAATGCTGTCCCTTCAGCAGCTGGAAAACAGCAGAACTAGGAGTGCCAGCATGCACATCCTTAGCCTCCCTCAGCCTCACCTCATTTCCTGTCGCTTCTGGAACCCTCCTCCTTTCATTCCTTGGTAGACAGGTACTCCTCGACTTATGACCACCATTGAGCCCAACATTTCTGCTGCTAAGGGAAATGTTTGTTAAGTGAGTTTTGCTCACCTTTCTGGCCACAGTTGTTAAGTGAATCACTGTAGTTCTTAACTTAGGAACACAGTTGTTAAAGGAACCTGGCCTCCCCATTGACTATGCTTGTCAGAAGGTCGCAAAAGGGGATCACACAACCCCAGGATGCTGTAACCATCATAAATGTGAAACACTTGCCAAGCATCAAAAAACGTCACCAAAAAAGCACAGCAAAGAATGTTCTTTCTGCTCCAACTCAGGAAGCTCAAACTGCCCAAGGAGCTGCTAATCCAGTTCCTTCAATAAAGAGGAATTATTGAGTCTGTCATCTGCACCTCTATAACTGTCTGGTTTGGCTCTGCAACCCAACAGGACAGACACAGACTCCAGAGGAGAATTAGGACTGCAGAAAAAACAATGACTACTCACCTGCCTTCCAGGGAAGGCTGTGAAAATACCTATAAAGACCCCTCACATCCTGGACATAAACTGTTTCCTCTCCTACCCTCAAAGCAACACAATAGAGCCCTGCACATCAGAACAACTCGACACAAGGACAATTTTTTCCCGAACGCCATCACTCTGCTAAACAAGTAATTCCTACAACACTGTCCAACTATTTACTAAGTCTGCACTACTATTACTATTCATCTTCTAATCACTCCTTATCGCCCATCCCCTCCCACTTGTGACTGTCGGACTGTAACCTTGTCGCTTGTATCCTTATTATATTGACTGTTTCCTAGTATGGTTCAATTGCTTATTGTACCCTATGACTGTCATTAAGTGTTGGACCTTATGATTCTTGATGAATGTATCTTTTCTCTTATGTACACCGAGATTATTTGCACCAAAAACAAATTCTTTGTGTGTCTGATCACATTTGGCTAATAAAGAATTCCATTCTAATTCTAATCTGGACTTTGATCATGTGACCATGGTGCAGTGCTGCAGTGGTCATAAGTGTGAAAAATGGTCATAAGTCACTTTTTTCAGTGCTGTTGTAACTTTGAATGGTCACTAAATGAACAGTTGTAATGTTGAGGACCACCTGTTCTGCATTTTAACCACTGAGCTCTCTACTGTTCCTCTCCCCATTCTTATATACCATAATGGGACAATGCTGATAAGAACACCCATTATTATTTTATTACTACTTGCTCTTCACTATTCTGGAAGCTAAGAATTAATTTTCAGCAAATTAAATTTAACAGATTTTAAATTTAACAGAGTTGGAAGGGACCTTGTAGGTCATCTAGTCCCACCCTCCACCCAAGCAAGAGACTCTACACCATTTCTCACAAATGGCAGTCCAGTCTCATTTTGAAAGCTTCCAGTGATGAAGCTCCCACATATTCTGAAGGCAACTTCTGCTCCTTGGGTTGATTGCTTTCACTGTCAGAAAATTTATCCTTATTTCCAGATTAAATCCCTCCTTGTTCAGTTTCCATCCATTATTCCTTGTCTGGCCTTCAGGTGCCTTGGAAAACAGCTTGACTACCTCCTCTATTTGGCAGCCCCTCAAATATTGGAAGGCTGCCATCCTGTCTCCCCTGATCCTTCTCTTCACTAGATTAATCCTGCCCAGTTCCTGCAACTGTTCTTCATATCTTTAGTCTCCAGTCCCCTCATAATCCTGGTTGCTCTTCTCTGCACTCTTTCTAGAGTCTCTTTTTATAGTGTGGTGACCAAGATTGGATGCAGTACTCTAGGTGTGGTCTTACTAAGGCTTTATAGAGTGGTAGTAGTACTTCCATTGATCTTGATTGTATCCCTCTGTTAATGAAACTTAGAATTCTAGCCATATAATTACTCAGCAAAGAAAATAAATACAAGCCAGCATACGAATTCAAGACAAATTGCTCTGATTTAAAACTTTAGATAATAAACCATCTGTTTTATAAAACTGAAAATCACAGAAGGGAAAAATAAGGAATTCGGGTGACATAGGAAACCAATCTGTGTTGATCTGTTTACCAAGGTCAAAAGTGCCATTATTTTATCCTCCAAAGAGAATTCACACTTGTCTGTAAGTTAAAACATAGACTGAAAACACTAGAGTCTTCTTAGAAAGAAGAGAAGTATCTTTTGAAAGCCACAATATGAAAATGAGGTAAATGTAATCAAAATATTTCAAGCATATCAGGATAAAATACATGTCAGAAATCTTTTGTAAGACCTGGAAAATGACAAGTTCTCAAAATTTAGATTTTGTTGAAATGAAAAACTGTGGCAAACCAGTTGTTGCATTGCAGAAACATTTTTTCTCAGACCTAATCACACATAGGTAACTTGATACATGAAAGAGCCAAAATTGTTCATTTCGCATTTGCATTGTTGATACATAAAAGACCAAAATTTATTACATCTAATACGTTGTATTTACTTGATTGATACTTTATATTTTCTCTTTCTGCCAAAAATAAAATCCATCAAGGGGCCTCACAGGAAAGGAAAAACAGAACTAAAAGCATGTCTATCAGCAAAAACAGTAAAGTGATAACCACAGAATAAAACTGCTATGAAAATAATCAAAAAGCAAAAGTGAAAAAATGCACCCTGGTGGTTTTTCTAAGCATAAGAGTTTGGTTTTTCTGCCAAAATCCCTTTTGATGCCATTTTGCTTTCAGGTGGACTGTGAATAAAACAGGGAAGTCCTTTTTGACTTTAGGTGATTTGGTGGAACATTCCTGTCAAAAGTGGGAACAGGAGGGAGGTGATGCCTCATAAAACAATCCCTTCCTAATCTAGCCACGGATTTCAAAATCACAGGAGCCAGCCTCTGTCCCTCTGACTTCTCTGTGACTCTCAGCTTTCTTTTTTCTTCTCCATCCCTCCCCTCTCTCTTCATATGAAAGAACAGGGAAGGCAGAAAGATTTGCATTTACCTGATACCCCTTCCCCTTTGGGGGATACATAGGTAAAGATCAAAGTTTCAAAACAGTAAAATAGGCAACATCCAACCTTGCCCGACGTCACAGAGTGAAATGAAGAAATGCTGGTGAAAATCCAGGTAGTCCTTGGGTTATGACAGCAGTTGGGACTGGAATTCTGTCGCTAAACAATCAGGCTGTGAAGCGTATCGCATAACTGCATCATTTAGTGAGGACGATCTTGGCTGCCTTCGTTACTGTCATTAAGCAAGAATTTCAGGTGTTAAGTAACAGGAGGCGGGAGTCCCAGGCAAGGAGCATGGAGTGTGTACTGCCACCATGGGGGCCACTGCAGGGAGGCCCTAGGAAGCATGGCGGGGGGGGGGCNCACTGCAGGGAGGCCCTAGGAAGCATGGCGGGGGGGGGGCTTTGCGAGTGGGTGTGCATTATGGATTGTGGGCAATGGGTGTGTGTGTGAGAGGAGGAGTTAAAGCCTGTAGCAGGCTCCTCAGGAGAAAAAGCAGTGGGAGCAACTTTCAGGAGGAACTTGCAACCTTCCCTGCTGGCTTCCTTATTGATATTCCTTGTCGAAAGCCAACAAGGAAAGTTGTAAATGGCCATATGTGCCCAGGACTCATGGCAACGTAATTGTGAACCAGACACTGAGTGACTGGACTGAAATCATGTGACTGTGGGGGTGCTATGGTGGCCAGTTCTTCTAGGACTGCGCATCCTTTTTTTAAGCACTGGTATATCTTTGAAAGGTTGCCGAATGAATTGAACAGAGCTTGAAAGGGGTGTGACGGTATGTGAGAAAGGCCTTGAGAGTGAGGCTAGGGAATGAATAGTCAGATAAAAGAGGGCTTGGCCTGCAGCTGCATAATGGGTGGAGTAAGAGGATCAGAAGTGAAGTGTAAAGGGGGCTCAGCTTCTCATGGTGTAGAGATGCTGGGAGATTTGTACTTGCAAGATTCTGTTCATGAAGCTTTAAAATAAAGTAGAAGTATCTTATCTGGTAATGTTTCCTATCTACTACAAATCTCTCACTATCTCCTTTACAGCCTGAGAAGCTGATGGGGTGGGTGGGTAGAGCTCTGAGCCTCTCTCTCCATCCATGAGGCAACTGTGGAGTATGCCCTCCCTTGTCTGATCTCAAGGTCTTTCTGTCATACCATTGGGAGGCAGGGGAGGAGACCCTCCATTCGTTTTTTAACTCAGAACCAAAACTTTCAATTCCTGTTGATTTCACAGAGAGTGTTATGTTGTTTTCTTGACAGCAACGTGGAGCTGGCCTATCTTGATCTTATCTTGGGATGGATCTTTAATTTTCAGTCAGTCCAATCTTTTTCAGTTTTCCTAATGCTCTTCCATAAAGCTATCAACCTAATGCAGCCCTGATTAGCATGATGCTTTGGTGCTCAGCCAAAGTAAGAGCAGCTCCTTGAACAAAGCAGGAGATTTGGGAGTTCTAGTAGACCTCAAAAGCTTGGTGTCCTGTTACAGAAGCTCTCCAGGCAACATCTTCTGCAGAGCCTGGTTCCCGGTTCACTAATTCCTGGTCACGAATCTTGGGTGGTGGTGGGGAACTAAAGTCCAAACTGCCTGAAGGCCACACCTGTGCCTTTTTACTTCACACCTTTCTACCTGGACCCTCCTTAGACTAGAAGACCTGGAAATCCCTTCCAGCCCTGTGATTCTATCTTCTTCAAACTCTTCATCCCAGGGTTTCTGTGGACTTTCTGTTACAAAAGCTGGACCACCAATTGTGGCCTTGTGCTCTGGACCACCAAACATTCAGGTATCAGCAATGAAGCCACTGCTGGAGCCCCACAGTCCCACGCTGGGTTCTCCTTCTCCCTCTTTTCAAATGTCAGTGATGGCACACACACACACACACAACCCAGGCAACACCCAGACAGGGCAGTCTTAAAACAACTGATTGGATCCCTGGGCATACGTGTTCCATACTGCGGAAAGAAAGCCTCCTGCTTGCTGTCCAGCCTTACTGCTGCCTGCTAATTCTTTCTTAAAGCTAACCTCTGTCTATTTATCTCCATCTATGGGGGGAAATGATGCACAGCGGCATTTGACTCGGGCTTTGTTAAGCACTTACCACATTCTCTGCATTCAATAAATTTTAATTAGGAATAAGGTTATTAACGTGGAACCCAATTCCCATTGCTGCTTAGCTGCAAAGGAGCTCCAGGCCTCACAGTCCAGGTCCATCATTCTTCACGAAGCCTGTCAAATTATTATCCTCCCATCCATCGGCGGGGAGGGGGGGGGAGGAGAGCCAGTGGTTTTGGATCTCCAGAGCCTGCATTGTCCCATCCAGGGTGCCTGCAGGGTGAGGTCAAAAAGATCATGATGACAGCCCCAACAAAAGCTTTAATCACCACCTTCATCCTTCTAACCACATCCTCCAAACATCCCTGATCCCTGTGCCAAGGCTCATCTGATTCCTCCCACCCACCCACCCACCCACAAGACCACAGTCAAGAAGAAAGCCGAAGCAATCGCTAGGAAAAACAAATAAAACTACGGTGTCAAGGCGAAAGATCTCATCCACACATAAATGTCCAATTAAACTGATTTATTGCTCGAATGCACAAGAATCCTCTCAACTAAAGGTTAGCACCTGTTTGAAGTTACATAAGGGTCAATGGAATTTCGAGGAGGGGGTTGTACTTAGTCTGTACTAAGTTTGTGGCTTTGTAAGGAATCTAGGCTAATTGTTCTTTTAACTCCACCCCTGGGTTCTGCCATTTCTTCTCTTACAAAAATAATGTGGTTTTTGTAAACAGAGCAAACAAAATAGCTGGCTTCACATATGCACTAAGCCAGTACTTGACCAACAACCTTATTTCCTGAATAAGGCGGAACTGTTTATTTGTAAACACAATGTCTGGCTTCACACCACACACACCACTGAGCCCTGGTGGCGCAGTGGTTAGAATGTTGAATTGCAGGCTAATTCTGCCCACTGCCAGAGGTTCGATCCTGACCAGCTCAAAATTGACTCAGCCTCCCATCCTTCCGAAGTTGTAAAATGAAGAGCCAGATTGTTGGAGGCAATAGGATAACTCTGTCAACTGCTTAGAGAAAATTGTAAAGCACTATGAAGCGGTGTATATACGTATATATACGCGAACAGGCGGCAATACAAATCTAATAAATAAATAAAAAAATAAATAAAATATAAGTCTAAGCATTAGTGCTATTACTATTCATACATCCAACTACCTTTGTGTTTTCAACTTTGAATTTTCTCTGGCTGAGAATTCTGAGAGTGGAAGTCCATACATCTTAGAGTTGCCAAAGTTGAGGAACACTGGACTACATAAAACCAAGCAATAATTTGGCACAGAATGAAACCCCCAACTCTGTACAGATTATATCCAATTGGATTCAGTATTTAAAAATCATGGGGAAACATCTCTGAATGCCCTGGGTTTGCTGTGCCTCCACCCGTTGTCCTCCTTCTGAAAACCTTATACAATTGAGTTGCTGCTGCTTTCTTCTGTAGCGGTTTTTCAACTTCCCAGCCCAGCCTATTGCCCTGGGATTTCCTATTTGTCTCCCATCCATGAACTGTGTCTTGATCCTTCTTAACCTCTGGGGCCAGATCAGATCATCCAGATGTGCCCACTAAAATCAGTCCCGTTTCTAGCAATGGTGAACAGCTAACATCCAACTGGTTTAAGCATTTCTACTCTCACCTTGACTAAACTTAGAAATATTCATTTAATCAGCACAAATGAGACTAGAGTGGAAAGTACAGTCAATAAGTGTTGTGAACAACAGGCCTAACAGTCTTTGCCAGCATGGTGAAAGGGATGCCGGGAGCACATCTGGAACATTGCAAGTACTCTTATCTCTTATTTGTGCCTGCCTTTGCATTCAAACCAAGTGTAAAATGAAGCAATTACAGTAACAGAAACCATGTATTAGAAATAAAACCACGAGTTCGTAAGGCAGACAACTGGAAATCAGATAAACTGGAAACCAATCGAGTTTTGTTGTGTTACGTCCAGCCTTAGTCACACTTCGGTCTGACTGACATGCCACAGAATTCCAGCTGGCTTTGTGGGCTAACCTGAACCTCGGACTATATTTCACCATGGGTTATTGATTGAGTGGGATTGGACAGCAGCATCAAGCCACAAATCGTGGTTTACAAAACACCGCTTGGCATGTTGGGTGAAGCAGGCTAAAATAACCCACCGAAACTAGCTGTATCTCAGTCTGGTATGGAAATTGCAGCATTCAAGAAAAGAAGGCATTACAGAGAGTGGTGAAAACCGCCCAATGTATTGTAGGGATCCCACTTCCTGTCACTGTGGACATTCAGAGGAAACGATGTCTGCGAAAAGCCCACAGCATCATTAAGGACTCCTCCCATCCAGCCCACAAACTGCTTACCCTTCTTCCATCTGGGAAGCGGTTCAAGGTGCCTGCAGTAAGACCAGCAGGTTAGGGAACAAGCTTTTAGCACAACAGTTGGTCTCCTTACTGAACCTCCTCACAATTCGTCTAACCCCCACCACACACACACACAATCTGGTACTTCCCCTGATAATATATATTTGTATAAAACTCCTCTGTGCATTATACTTATATTCCAAATGTGTTCATAAACACATCCTGTAACGTGTCCTTATATATTCCTCCATAGATATATATTCTGTATATTCATAGATATTCTTATATCCATATATAGATAATATATTTTGTGGTGTATATATATAAAATATATATATATATATAAAGTATATATTATATATATATATATATAAAATATATAATATATATAATAATATAGCTTTTACATATCTGTATTGATATATTGAGTTTATATATCTGTATTTATAATATCTGTATTGATTTGTAAGAAAGCCTGATGAATGGCAGATGAGATTCTGCTGAAAACGTTGCTACAACTTTAAAGCCACAACTACAATGACGTGGGAATAATACCCGAAGGAACCTGACTGCGATATATATATATACTTCATTACTGTTTTGCACTTCTGGTTAGATGCTAACTGCATTTCGTTGCCTGTGTTCATGTGCAATGACAATAAAGTTGAATCTAATTTAATCTAAACTAATCCTTGATTGTTTTGATTTTGTTCCAACCTGCAGCCTTGTAAAATCACAGGGAATGACGAGGCAAACTGCCAGATTGCAAGTTTGCTCTTTCCTGGGGCATTTCTAGGAAAGAGGCAAAATCGTTGCCCCTCTTGGGTTTCAAATATTTCTTCAGCCCACACCCTGCAAGCAGGCGCTGCCTGTTGGACAGAACCCAAGAGCTACTGGAAGGCCACCTTCAGTCAGCAGATGACCCCATGGCTTTAATCCTTTGGAAAGAGTCTGAAACTATTGTTCCAGACCCAAAGCAAATATTGAAAAGAAGGATTCCAAAACAAAGCAAGATGTTGTCAAAGAGCAGCGGAGAGCCCTTTCCTTAAATGCACCCAGCAGCCACTGCACTGGCCAAAGAAAAGGAGGAAAAAAATATTCACGACCAAAGTCTTTGTTTTGCCACTTTCGGGACTCACACAAAAGCAGGCTGGCTTTTCTTTCTCTCCACGTTTGGTTCTTTGTCCAACCACGTATTTTCTGCACCTTCAGAACCAAAGAGTGCGCAAACGCTGAGCAAATTCACTCCAGATTGAAAGCAGACTTAATGAAAGTGTTTCTAAAAACAGGAGATTTTGAACAGGTTTTTGTTTTGATTTGGTTCTTTCCCCCCAAACAGAAACAGTTAAGCATCCACTGTAATTTTCATTACTCTCCCTGATTTCTAAACCCCCCATCAGAAAATATTAGCGGGGGGGAGGATTTAGCCACACCACTTCCATTGTTTTCTTTTTATTTTGAGCCTGTAGAACCCATCAAATTCCAGGGTTAAAATAAAATTTAAAAAAACAAACAAACCTGCAGAGCTGGAAAATTGAAACTCAAAGACTTAAAAAGTACAGGTAGTCCTCGACTTACAAACACATTTGAGCCCATAATTTCCATCAATAAGCAAGAGAGTCGTTCAGTGTTTTGCCTCATTTTATGATCTTTTGTGTCACAGTTGTTAGTGAATCACTGCAGTTGTTAATTTTCAGCTTTGGAAGCCATATGAGCACCAGACGCTTTCATGGTGCCACATTCTTGGGCTTGGGAAAATGGGAGGGGGGGATTTCTTGGAGTGGTTAGATATAATAGCATTCTTCTGCTAAATCAAGGTCATGTTGTCTCTGCACCTGGGTGAGGGGATGTCTCAAGTTGGGAAAGACGGTGATTGGGGCATGTGACAGAATGAGGGGTTCAGGGGGTCGATTTGTAAATTTTTACTTATTGCAAAGAAGCCTGGGACTTTCATATTCAGGATCCCTCAGATATGCCAGTTTGCTACCCAAATAAAAAAGAACTTTTGAAAGGATGCCTGTCTCGGAGTTATTTGTTGGAGTGGAGGTTTTCTGGAACGCTGACAGTTAATTTAGTAACACGCTTATTAAGTGAATCCGGCTTCCCCACTGACTTTCCTTGTCAGAAGGTCAAAAGGTTGCACATGACAAACCAGGTGACCGTGGAGATGCTCCAAGGGTTGTTTGAAGTGTGGAAGATGGTCATGCATCACTTTTTTCCAGGGCCATTGTACCTTGGAATGGTCACGAAGCAAATGGTTGTAAGCTGAGGACTCCATATATGTCTGCAGGGTACACACTTTCCCATTAGTGCACTTTTGGACAATTGACCTGCCCAACTATCATCCCCACCATCTGCAAGGCAAGCAACCTGGTCAGATTCCACCCCAGTTCACTCTCAGGCAATATATCCTGTCTCAGAAAAGAGCACCTGTCATCGGGGAATCGTTCCTCTTTGTGTGTGTGTGTGTGAGAGAGAGAGAGAGAGAGAAAGAGAGAGACGATGGCACCTTGCATTATAATGCATCTAAAAAGGAACTGAATTTTGCTTTGTCATTGTGGCCAATATCTTGGCCTTTTTGATCCCTTGAAGTCCAGAGTTCTGGAGACATGAGTCTCCTGCCAGGCAAGGCAGTGAAACCATGAGTTGGCACAGGTGGCATTCTGGACCCAGCTGAGGTTATCTTTTTTATCTTTTAAAACAAGGTGGAATTTCCTCCTGGTAGGTAGCTACGCATCAGGGAAGGAAGGCCTGCTTTGAATCCCAGATGGGCCCTCAGAAGCTCAGAGGAGAAATACTTTGCTCGAAAAGAGCTTGTGCTCTCTTCAGTAAATGTTTTAGACAACTAATTTTACAGACCTCACTCCTGTGTAATTAACAGCTTCCGTTGCTCATGCATGAAGATTTGCAGGTGCTAAAATTAAAGCTGGTATAAGTATCTCTTTCCAACTGCCTCTGCTTTTTTTCTCCAGAAGGAACTGTTCTGTTCCCCCACCCCATGCTGGCACCTCCCCCAAAAGGCAAGAATAAGTTCAGAAGACTGTTCATCCCTTAGTGGTGGGGGGCAATGAGGATGGCATGTTTATGATGATGTCGCACAAATGCTTCCATGTCTCTTCATTTGCCCACACAATTATGTTATTCTATAATCATCATTGCGTGGTGATAGATAGATAGATAGATAGATAGATAGATAGATAGATAGATAGATAGATAGATAGATAGATAGATAGATCTAGATCTAGATCTAGATCTAGATCTATCTATTTCTGTATATCTCCATTCCTGCCACACCCCAAACAACAAGACCTGCATCATATAGAAACATCTTGGGTGTGGAAGGCTGTGAGTTCAATTCTTGGTAAAGGATTTGAACTCCAAAGGATAGGATCTAGCTATAGACATTGGATGATTCCCAGTAAGGATGTAACCTGTCACATACTGCCTCCTGGTGGATAATGCAAAATAATTCAAATGGCACGGGGGCCAAAACCAGAGCCAGAGCCAGGGAGTTCCCAGTTCAAATTCTCTCACTCAACGGCAAATCTCCTTAGGATCTCCCCCCAAGCTGCTGGCATGCATGAGGCACGGAAGGGCAGGTTTTGAAAAATGCAAGTGACATAGGGGAGCCACTCTAACATGGTGTCAGTCGTGTTGGAATTGTGAGAATAAGGCAGACACCCCAAAAGTGGGGAGAACAAGGAAGCAGCCCTTCATATTTCTGTACAATTTCTACATTCCTCTGCTTTCCATGTAGATTTTTAAAAAAAAAAAAATCCTTTTTTGCTCACCAGTCTTCTCTACCCAGGAAGCAGAAATCAGGAATGCTGCTCTGTTCCATCATCCCTGCAATTTTTAAAATCCTTTTTAGTTTTATTTTTTTAATAAATAATTCAAGGCAACAAATATATCCAATACCTCTTTCTCCCCCTATTTTCCCCACAACAACAATTCTCCGAAGTGGGTTGGGCTGAGAGAGAATGATTGACACTGACCCAAAGTCACCCAGCCAGTTTTTATGCTTAAGGCAGGATTAGAACTCACCATCTCTTGGTCTCTAGCCAGGTGCTTTCACCACTAGACCAAACTGATTTTGCATTTCAGGTCACGTTCAGCACATTCTCTAATGAGAACCTGAGCAATTTTGTAACACCCTGATCAGTTTTTTTGTGTGTGTTCATGTGTGTGCAACGTACAAATGTTCGGTGTTTTTTTGTTTTGTTTTTTTGTGCATCCCAGCTTGGGATCCTAGAGTTCTTGGCATCACATAGAAGCAGCCACTGCCCCAAAAGGCTGACACTAAAAACAGACAAGGAGAAAAAAATGGGTTCTGGCTCATCAAAGGATGGAGCTGAAATCTGGGAGTGATGCTGTGATAAGAATCTCACTCCAAGACAATTGAGCTTTAAATGATTCCAGCCACATGCAGGTTAATCTTCAATTTACAACCACAAAGTGACCCCCGGACAGAGCAACCATCATAAATATGAACCAGTTGCCAACCATCTGAATTTTGATCATGTGACCATGGGGATACTGCAATGGTTTTAAGTGTGAAAAATAATCATAAGTTACTTGTTTCAATGCCGTTGTAATTTTGAATGGTCACTAAATGAACCATTGTCAGCTGAGGACTACCTGTATACGATATTTTTAGTCTAAGTACCTTCAGTGATTTTGCTGCAAAAGAGGATTAGATCCTTTGGGGTAAAGGCAGGGGGCAAAGCCACCCTCAACTATCTTATGAGTAGAAAGATGAGGTGAAGGGAATTGTGATGCAGACCAAGGTGTAGCTGGAGTACCTGCAGATATGATAGATTTAACTCAAGCAGCCAGGCGTTGGTCCTTCGCAGCTGAGCCACGATATGTTGGGGAAGGTGGAGGAGAGTTTTGTTTTGTTTCAAATTATTATAGATCAGAACCTAATTTTACCAAATGCATCTTGTCAGAAGATTCTTCTTGGATAGATGCAAACTGCCAAATATTACTTCAATGGCAAAAGGGAAAAATAAAGTTGTCTACAATGAAACTGTATGCTAAAACTGTCAATGGTTTTGATTGGTGAATTCATTTATTCGCTAGCAATATTGTCATGCTGGGAAAATTATAATGTGTGTGTAAACCAACAGAGCTATCAAACATGTGTACCATAAATGAGTGGAAGCCTTAATGTCTCTTAATATGCAGCTCGGTTCCTCTATTAAGTATCACACAAACAATTAAGATTTCTTTTTCCTTTCTTTCTTTCTTTATTTTTTTGGCTGAACTGGAGAGTTCTCCACTTGCATTACTGAAAACAAACAAACAAACAAATCCACAGCCCAATGAGGAACTGTGGATGGATGTCCACAAAAAATGGGCCTTTTCCTTCAATGTGATTTTTTTTCCCCCATAGCCAAATTCACCCTTCCCAAACCGACTGGATCATCTGCGTTTCACATTTCATAGCTCTCGGAAATGAAGGGGGAAGCATGATCAGCATTTCTCACCATCAGAAAGCAGATCACTTTCTTTGAGAGTAAAGCCCGTCTCGACCATCCTGGTTTTCAGTAAATGTAGCTTCTAAATATTTTTACCAATAGTCCTCACTTAGTGACAATGATTCGAACTGGTACCTGGTTTGCTAAGCAATGCAACTGTAAGCAAAAATCATGCAACCATGACTTAAGATTTAACTTCCACCTTCACGATTAACTTGCTTCTCACAAACCAGCTGTGAAACCCAGGAATGGCGATCATGTGAATAGGAGACATTGTAACGGTCATAAATGCAAAGTGTGGTTACAAAGTGGGGAGCTTTTCTTAGCATCATTGTAACTGAATGGTCGCTGCAAAAGGCAGTAGGCAAATGAAGACTACCAGCAAAATTAGAGGTCGTCCTCGACTTACAATATTTCATTTAGTGACCGTTCAAAGTTACAGCGGCACTGAAGAAAGCAACTTATGGCTGTTTTTCACTGTTACAAGCTTTGCAGCCTACCCATGGTCATGTGATCAAAATTCAGGCACTTGGCAACTGGTTCATACTTATGACAGTTGTAGTGTCCAGGGTCATGTGATCCCATTTTGCAACCTTCTGATGAGCAAAGTCAACAGGGAAACCTGATTCACTTAACAACTGTATTACTAACTTAACAACTGCAGTGATTCACTTAGCAACTGTGGAAGGGAAGGTCGTAAAATGGAGCAAAGCTCACTTAACAAATGTCTCATTTAGAAATTTTAGGTGCAATGGTAGCCGTATGTCAAGGACTACCTGCATTTTGATGGGTGACAAATGTGGCCTTTCTTATTTTGGCACCAGAGTCCATCCCTCCTGCCATTTGAGCCAAAAAATTTGACTCTGGTTGTGAGAAACCCATCAATGAAAGAGTGTGGCCTGAAGCATCAATGGAGAAAGCCACAGAACCAATCCAAGCAAACATGGAACAAGCCTTTATTTAAGCCTACAAGGTGGTTTTTTCTTCTCCACCTTTATGGCAACTGCTGATAGCCACCCAGCAGCCCTACTTAGAGTGGCCCCGTCCCCATTGGGCAATTGGGCCACCAGATCCTCTGCAGGGCCACAGTGAGGAATATCCACACTATATGACAGATGAAGATCCTGACAGTCACTCAGAAGTGGGCTCTGGGCACGTCCAGGTGAGCTGCCCAAGGCACTGTCTTCTGAGGTTACCTGGAGTGAATTTGATTCTGAGATGCCCAAGGACGTGGCCAAGGTTCTCCTAGCTGTTAGTTTGGCCATCTCTTTGTTACTTCCTGGACCCTCCTGGGTTGGTAAGAAGTCCAAGAGCTGACCAAGGGATGAATCTGCCTCTTTGAGAGAGAAAGTCTTGAAGGAGAAGGTGGCACATCCCCTCCTCAAGAGACCATCACTGGACACCTTCCACTCTGGACAATATTGTCCTTCCTTTCATGGGAAAGGCCATATAGAAGTTGGTTGGACAACCCTTGCATATGATCTTGGAGAAGATGGATTATCTGGGTCTGTTTTGCTCATATTTTAAATTGGGTCACAGTCAAGAGATAGCATTGGCTGATCACAATTCAACATCAGAGGTAGAGCTGGTGTTTCTTGATCTCTCATCAGCTTTGGATACCGTTGACTACGGTATCCTACTGGTCGGCTGTTGGAATTGGGGGGGAGGGGAAAACACTGTGGAGGTGAGGGCTTGATGCTTTCCTCTCCCCTATATAACAACTACGTGAAACTTTTCGGTAAGGTCATTGATCAGTTTGGGGTTTGGAATCATCAGTACATCTCTACCTCAAGCTGTACAGGTCACCTGTACAGGTGAAGCTGTGGACTTCATGATCCAGTGTCCAGGGGTTCTTTAGGTCTGAATGGGGAAGAATAGACTTTAACTCAATCCTGCCAGATGGCTGTTGGAAACCTCCCCCTCCCAGGAGGGGATGATCCCATCATTGGTCTTAGATGAGGTAATCCTTCACCCTTCTAAATTGGTACACTGTCAGGGATCCAGTAGTTACCCCCATTTAAATCATGAGTCTCGAGCCAAATTTTCAAAACTTAAAGATTTAAAGTTAACATGTCCGACACTGCCTCGGTGTAGCCAACGCTGAGACACATCATTCATTGTCACCCTTGACCCTGGCTTTCCCCCTACCCTCTGGGTGTATTGTAATTCACATTCTCCAATGAGGCACATCCATAGCCCAGAGTCATTGATCAGGCTCTCCAGTTTGAATTTTGTGTGGCAGAAATTTTGGTCACCTAGTTGCTATCTTTGAAAACATTTATGGAATGCAAGCTGCCCACTGCTCCCCCCCCCCCACTTTCTCTTGGCAACTCTACAAACCATAGAAATATTTTATGAGTTGACATACACAACTTGGGGGAGCTTTGAACTTGCAGCTCCTGCTCAGAGACAAGCTTGCACCTTCACACATTCTTTTGTACCAGTTGCATCCCTTTCTCAACTGAGAGCCCTTTCAGGAAGTTATTCATCCCCTGGTCACCTCACTGCTGGATTACTGCAGTGGGCTCTACGTAGGAGTGCCCCTGTAGACCAGTTGGAAACCTGGGGAGTGAGGTGTTTGTGGGACAGCTGGTTTGATTGGATTTGTTTTGGACTGATTGCTTAAGTCTGAACTGCTTATGCAATCTCATTTTTAACATTTTTATTGTATTTGTAAAGTGACCAGAGACTGCAGGAGTGGGCTGCTGTAATGAATTTATAATAATAAATCTCCCAACAGAAGGAGTAAGAAGTAGACAGAAGGAAAGACAATGTGGAATTGCTTGGAAGAGAGTGAAAGAATCGTGTTTCTGAATGACACACAGAAGTGTGTGGAGTTACAAAAAGTACAGAAAGGGATGGACGGTATGATTACAAACTGAAAAAACTACGGATGATGAAGAATGTATGTTGGTAGTTTTGATTTTCCATCATTTATTTAGGGACTGTTCAACGTTCCTAAACAGCATTAACAAAAGTGACTTATGACCAGTCCTCCCACTTATGACTGTTGCAACATTCCCACACTCATGTTGTGCTGGTTGCAGCACCTTGGGTCATGTGATCTTCATTGACAACCTTCCTACCCAGACTTACGTGATTCACATAACAACTGCAGTGTTAACCACTGTGGCAAAAAAGCCCGTAAAATCAGGTGGACTCACTAAACTTTGGTCCCAATTGTAGGTGTAAGTTGAGTTCTATTTATACACAAAAATGACCTGAATCAAATGATGATGACGATGTTACATAATGTATGTAAAGAGAAAAAAAGATTTGCAAGTATAGGTTGACTCAGCCTTCCCACCTTCCAAGGCCAGTAAAATGAGGGCCCAGATTGTTGGGGGCAAGAGGTTGATTGTGATGACCCAAAGGGGCATGGCACAAAGACAACACAGTCAGATAAGAGTCCCTTTATTAGCTCCAACTTTGCCCCCAATGTCCTGATTACCTTCTGGCTGGAGAAAAACCCTCCCAGGAACAGCCTTTGGCTGCAGAGAACCAAGTCCAAAACAAAAACTGTAACTATAAGTCCAATCAAGGCAAGAGGAGGTAATTAGTCTAGCAGGGCAGGAGAAGGAATTCCAGTTGTGAAGGAATGGCCATAATTCAATGCGGTTAGGAAGACGCCAGGAACGCAGATAACCAAAGTACACACAAGATAAAGTCATGTTTGCTCCTACAAACTGCTGCACGCAGTTTGCCTTTCTTATAAACTGTGTTCCCAGCTGTGGCGAATGAAGGGTATCAGGGCCCTTTCCTCCCCTGTAAGCCATGCAACCCATGTTGCTCATTTCTCTGTTCCTCCCTGCATGCTCTAGGATGAAGAGGGGGTGGGCCTGGGTCTTCCTCTGAACCTCCTCTCCCTTATTCTACCTTTTTCCTGCTCTGCCCAGCCGGACTTTGCCCTTCCCCAGCCTCCTCCACGGCCAACGGAACCACAATCTCACTCCCTGTCAGATGTTCATCTTCCTCCTCGGATTCAGACTCCGACAGGGACATGGTACTGACTCTGTAAACCGCTTTAGAGAGGGCTGTAAAGCACTGTGAAGCAATATATAAGTCTAAGTGCTATTGCTATAAGGTCAAAGGCAGGAAAAACATAGCTAAGATTAAGAGGCAGAAATTTTGAAGGACATTTTTAAAAATGCTTTTTTTAAATGTGCAGAGGGCTGAACAAGGGGCTCCCAGAAAGCGAATGAAAATCAAAACATGAAAAATGGAAATTAAATGAAATTAAAAACAAAAGCAACCAGCTGATTTGGGACTGAAACAAGTGTGGAACTGCCAGAAGAAGGATTTCAGATACTTGTAAAGGGCTGATTGTGACTTGTTGTAGAATGGGAACCGAAAGGTTTGTGCCCCAGGGGAAAAATATGAAAAGGAAGAAGATAAAATATGTGAGAATACTTGAAAATGATTAAGGTGTTGGTGTAGATAGTTCAAGGGGAAACGCCTGAAAATATGAAATTGGCTTGCTTAATGGAGTGCTGTGCAACTAATTATTTGTCTGGGAAGGCATTTGGCAGAATTCAAACTAAAAGGCTACAACAGTGAGCAAGTTTGGGAAGAGCAGAAGGCTCCTTAATGCCAGGCAGGGATGTGCAGGCTGCATTTTTACTCCTCAGCAAGTCGTTGAAAACTCAGCGACTGTGAGCTACAACTGTAGAGTAGCTGATTTGAGAAACAATGTGATAAAAATGAAGAGTACGGAATTATGGGATGCTTTTAAGAAGTATGGGGATGAAGGCTGGCTACTGAATGCGACTGGCATTGGGTATGATAAAGGTAAAGCCTGAATAAGAATAAATAGAACAGTTAGCGAATGTTAAGAACAGAGAGCAAAGCCAACATGGGTAGACAGACCCCTTGATTGTTTAAGTCTCTGTCTACTGTCTGTCTGTCTGTCCATCCAGTTATCTATCTATCTATCTATCTATCTATCTATCTATCTATCTATCTATCTATCTATCTATCTATCTACCTACCAACCTATCTATCTCGTTATCTATTCATCCATCTAACGTATCATCCATCAATCTATCATCTGTCTGCTTGTCTGTCTGTCTGTCTGTTTGTCTGTCTGTCTGTCTGTCTATCTATCTATCTATCTATCTATCTATCTATCTATCTATCTATCTATCTATCTATCTATCTATCCATCATCTATCTCCATCCAGTTATCTATCTATCTATCTATCTATCTATCTATCTATCTATCTATCTATCTAGCTAGCTAGCTATCTAGCTAGCTAGCTAGCTAGCTACATATCATCTATCAACCTACCTATCTACCAATCTATCTATCTCCAGTTATCTATTCATCCATCTAACGTATCATGCATCAATCCATCATCTATCTATCTATCTATCTATCTATCTATCTATCTATCTGCATTATAAAAAATGCTAACAGTGACATCAGAAGTGTGCCAATTAGGGAAGTGAGTATAATCTGTTCTTTGGTATGCAGAGGATGTCTTGTTGTTGGTTAAGAACTCAAATGCTTTGCGACAAATGTCAGATGGGTTCTATAATCCAAAGAGAAGCATGGCACTGAAATTAATCTACAAAAAAGCAGCACCAAGAATTCCAAACTATATATAAATGACAAGAAAAAAAACCAGGTAAACTGGTGAATTTGTTTATTTGGGTACAACATTTATTAACCATTGAAAATGGACAGAGGAACTGTAAGATGCATGGATGCTGGTTGAAACAGGAGCATGTAGTACATAGGGAGGAAGGAACATTTGTTCAGTGGAGCAAATATGGCTATTTTGTTTCTTCCTGATGTCAAAGTTAGGGTGTCAGGAGAAGCAGGGAAGTTGAATGCTCCCAGAATGGGGGAACCTACCCAAGAGGTGTGTGATAAAACAAGGGAGGTTCAGAAATGACAGGGTAGTGAATGAATGTGGACTGAAGAAAGAGATGAGTAACCAGCAGAGAAGAAAGGACCAAGGTGGAACAGTCATATTGAGGAAATGTATGAGGTTCAAATCACAAATATCTCAAGAAAGAAACAGTGAATGTCAGGAACTCAAAGACTGAGAGAAATCATGGTTGGATGGAACTAATGAGGCCTTCAAATAGTGCAAATAACAAAAGGCTATTTATGAAGTGAGGTAATGGATGTACTGGAAGGAGACACCAAAAGGAGACACCCACCACATT
This sequence comes from Laticauda laticaudata, assembly GCA_004320025.1. Taxonomy (NCBI): domain Eukaryota; kingdom Metazoa; phylum Chordata; class Lepidosauria; order Squamata; family Elapidae; genus Laticauda; species Laticauda laticaudata. Next base: position 59,057 of record BHFT01020025.1, on the reverse strand, counting down.
CTAGTTGCAGAGTGGGCTGTACTTCTTTTTACCAGATCTCATATCTTTAATTTCTTTGGCTGATAATTTATTGCGCCAATATCAGGCTAAATCCAAAAATTAGATATGACTATCCAGCCAGAGTTCAGTTGTTTATTTGCTTACACACAACAGACAGAATCTTGCCAGACTAAACCCTTACTACTCTCCTCTTAACAGATATACTAGGGAGTAGCAATCTTTATTTTCTTCCTCTGTCTCCTGTCCAGCTTGGGACTGTGCTATCTCTTGTCTCCCTCCCCTCCTAGGAACCTACAAACTCCTTCCTGTAGTCCATCGTAGTACAGACACACCTATGGGCATAATATCTCACAGCCAGTGTTTTCCAAATTCAACTTCCAGAATTCTGCTGGTTCATGCATCTTAAAGTGGCCAAGCTTGAAAAACACTTATTCCTTTTTTTTTTTAACATCACGATGCTAACCCTCAAAAAGAGTGCATGATGGCTACAATCTGATATTGGCTGATCTGCATTTAACTACACATGCATCTCTTTCATGCAGCTGCGACTGAAATAAACAGCCCCCTCCCCAGTCGCTGTGGGACACAATCCTGCACCCTTGTGTATAGCTGAGAAAATGAAAGTGATTGCAGGAGGAGGAGAGACAAGACAAGAGCTATAAATAATGCATCGCTCAACTCTCTCCCTTACAATTCCAAGGTGGAAAGACCTGTCTATCATGTTACCTTTGCTTTGTGAGAAGCTATCGCACATTTGTAACACTAATTGATGTTCACAGGGATGAGAGTGGAGGAGACTGAGGCGCTTTCTGTCGGGACACCTCCGTTGCTTCATGAAAATTTAACCGCTGCTGTTTTCAAGAAGGAAAGCCATTGCTGAGAGGCTCCAGACTCCCACCCCAGACTGTGTTGCTCCAGTGCAATGGGACAAATGAAAACTGGGATCCAAAGATGCTGGCCACACACTTGGCAACCGAGGCAGAAACGGCTCGGGTGTTGTGGTTCGCCAGCAGCAGGTGCAGACAGCAATGGAATCAGACAGTGGGGAAGAACAGGGACCAGTCCGAGAGTCTGGAGAGGACTCGGACGAGGGTCCTGCATCCAATGCAGAGATGGGGCCAGGACCACCTGGGAGTGGGGTGCTGACTCTGGAGCCTTTGGAGTCTGGCAGCAGCAAGGCAGAGGAACAAGGAGAGCCTGTTCCCAGTGCGTGTGTGCGCAGAGCTGCTAGAAGGTGAAAGTAGCTGAAGCAGAAGGGGCAACTCAGGAGTTAGGCGGGAGGTGATTGCCTCTCCCATAATGGATAAAAGTCACACAAAGGTGACAAAACCTTTGCAGGAAGCAAAGATCAGTTCAGATTTATTCTTGAAGCTCTTTGTACTTTGGTTGGGTTTTTTTTTCTAGTTCATTTGACACTTCTGTTATTGGCAGCACTTCACAGAACTGAAAGGTGTGTGCTTGTGGACCAACTCCCAGAATTCTCCAGCCAGCTTTGTCAAAATTCCAGTTGGAGGAGAGGAAGACTTGGGAATTGTAGTGCCAACCATCAAAGAAAAGGGAAGGCAAGAAGGCTACCTGGAGAATGGTTGAGGTGGACAGTGTCTCCAAGCAGATGAAACATCTAGAGGATGTTGTAAAACATCCACAAACTCTGCATTAAATTTAATTTCATCATCCCAAAACATGACTTAATGAGACAAAACTAAGATTTAATAGTGGCATTTGGTCCTGGTTTTCATAGCTCTATGAAGATTTACAGGATCTCTTTTTTGAGATCTCAGAAACATCTCAGTATAAAGGAGAGGCCCCAAAACTTGGCAACTTTAAGACTTGTGGACTTCAACTCCCATAATTCTCTAGCCAGCAGAGCTGAGCTAAACCTTCTTTGGTTTTCAGCTGTTATTTCAGAAAAGCAAACTGGATTGCATACAGATAATCCTCAGCTTACGACCACAACAGGAAACCAACCGCTAAGCAAGACAGTTGCAAAGTGAATTGTGTCTGATTTTACAAGCTTTTTTTGGCCCTGGTTGCCAGACGAATCACTGCAATTGTGAAGTGACTCAAAGGGTTGTTAAGTGAATCTGGTTTCCCCCATTTGCTTGTTGGAAGATGGCTGGGGAGGTCGTAAGTGGGGGAGGTCAGGTGACCCTGGGATGCTGCCACCCTTGGAAATGTATGTTGGTTGCCCAAGGGTGGGATTCCAAAATCCCAGTAACCGGTTTGCTGCCTGGTTGCTGGGTGGGCATTGCCATGGTGGGTGTGGTCTTCTGGAACTTCCTGTTTCCGGCTTCTGGTGGGTCTCCAGAGCCCAGGGGAGGCCATTTTCCCCCTCCCAAGGGTCTGGTGGCTTCTCTCCAGCCTTTGGGTGGGTGAGAATGACCTCCCACTGGAAGCCGGAAACAGGCCCGTTTCCAGACTTTGGGAAGGCCCGTTTTTCCCCCTTCCAATGCCTCCACATGGACCCTGCACTTACCACAATCAAAAATGGGCCACATGGAGATTCCTGGGAGGGGAGGGGTCAGCCAGTCAGTTGAAATACCAGTTTGGCGAACCAGATGCAAATTTAACATCCAGTTCACCCGAACCGGTAGAATCCCACCTTTGCAGTTGCTGAGGTCTCCATTTCTGATCATGTGACCATAGGGTGGCTGGAATGGTTAGAAGTGTGAGAACCAGTCATAAGTAACTTTTTTTTAATGCCACTGTAACTCTGGACGGTCACTCAATATCCCAAGCTGTTACATCCGTTGGACTATTAACTACACTCCATAATCCATCTTTATACAGAAGTAGGCTGCACTTCATAGACCAGGAAACAGTTTGTTCCGTCCAACCGGGTTATCTGGGATATATTGGTTGACTGTTCTTGTGCCATTGGTAGTTTAACAATAAACCACAATCAGCTGTCTGAATATGAATCTATATATTCACGCTGATTCTCAATATCTCTCTGGGCCCATAACCAATGTTATGATATGTACAGAACAACCCTTGAGTAACAAGGATATGCACATGGAAACATTTATGAGAATAGTTATGAATAATTATCCAGCCACACACAGATACACTAAATTGAGTTAAAGTTTACTTTAAGAAATAGCACAGTCCAATAAACGGTCCAGGTCATATACGTTTAACAGTCCAAAGAATATCCAATTACAAAGTCTTCTTACCGGTTGCCTTTGTCATTTACAGTAAACAGATAACAAAGTATAAGCACAGCATAAATACAACAGAGAACCTTAGATAGCAGCAGAATGTCAGAGAGACAGAATGTCAGAGAGAGCAAGCTATGATCTCTAGCTCCCTCTTATGGTAATTTGCAATATCATCAACCAATCGGGAATATAGTATAAATCAATACAGTGACTTTGTCTTAAAGCTACAAACATACATTGTTGGTTTATATATTGCCAACCCAACTAATTGGTGGACAGATTCCTAACAAAAGGTAACAGCACAAACTTTTAATGTTTCTTTATGAATCCCGTTCCTTCAAAAGGCTTCTTCAAATCAATTAGCTCTGATAAGAAATAAGAAATTCTGCCAAGAATTCCAGATAAAGTTACTAAACAATAAATCAAAGAGTCTCTAAATACCAACTCAGATATTCCTAATGTCCACCAGGCTCAAGTATCAAACTTCTTTACCTTCTGCAAAGAACTCCACAACAGGAGGTACTAAGACCACTCTATAAAGCCCTAGTAAGACCAGACCTAGAGTACTGCATCCAGTTTTAGTCACCACACTACAAAAAAGATGTTGAGACTCTAGAAATAGTGCAGAGAAAAATAACCAGGGTGATTAGGGGACTGGAGACTAAATGAATGGTTGCAGAAACTGGGCCTGGCTAGTCTAGTGAAGAGAAGGACCAGGGAAGACACAATAGCTGTCTCCCAATACTTGAGGGGCTGCCACAGAGAGGGAGAGGTCAACCTATTTTCGAAAGTGCCTGTAGGCTAGACAGAGGAATAATGGATGGAAACTGAACAAGAAGAGATTCAACCCAGAAATTTTCTGCCAGTGAGAACAATCAATCAGTGGACCAGAAGTGGAACTTCTGTTCCATTGGTTTATTGAAACTAATGTTAACCTAGTGGCACCAAGCTAGAAAGCAGGAGACCCAGGGTGGGCTTCTACCAGTTCGTACCTATTCGCTAGAACCAGTTGTTAACATTCTAAGCAGTTTGGAAAACCGGTTGTTGGAAGAAATTACTGAACTAATCCTGTAAGGAAGACAGGAAGGAAACATTCTGGTGTTGCTTGCAGAACTGCCTCTCCGTTAACTCTTATTACATTCTTGGCAGGTCTAGACTTCCTGTCTCTGGAACTTCTCTGGAGTTATTTTCCCCTCCTTTGCTGGTACTTTACTTATGTGGAGTGATCATTCAAAGTTACAATGGCACTGAAAAAAGTGACTTATGACTGTTGTAGCATCTCCACAGTCAGGAAAGGCCAGCTGAGGAGATGCTACGGAGCTACACTCACTATAACTCAACCGGTGTGGGTCGGTTATTGTACTGGTGGTTTGGTACAGGACCCAGTCACCTGACCACCAAACCACACCCACAGAACTGGTTGTTAAAAATTTTGAATCCCACCCCTGGGGAGACCATAAGCTTTAGTCCTGCCTTGGGGATGAAAGCTGGCTTTGGGCCAATCACCAGGAGACGGTGAGTTCTAGTCCCACCTGAGGCATGAACGTTGGCTGGGTGATGTTGAGCCAATCACTAGGAGTCTGTTAGTTCTAGTCCCACCTTAGGCATAAAGGCCAACTGGGTGACTTTGGAGCCAGTCACTCTCTCTCAACCCACCTCATCCCACAAGTTTGTTGTTGTGGGCAAAATAGGGGGAGAAAGAGGTATTAGATATTTTTGTTGCCTTGAATTATTTATTAAAAAAATAAAATTGTGTTGCATCAGTGTAAAAATGTGTTGATTACATTTGTCACCTTGAATTATCTGTAAAAACAATAAAGGTGCAATACAAATAAATAAAAACACAATGGAAAAATAAAATAACTTCATCCATTAACTCTATTAAACAAATTAGAAGCTACCTGCTTTAATTGTCCTTTTGTCACCTCCAGCCCTGATGCAGCCTGAGGAACTTTATACAAGCAAGTTGTGGAAAAATCCAAAATCAATCGATATGCAAATTCCATTTTAAAAATGCCAGTGTATTTTTAGCTCTTGTTTTGAATTTAAAAAAAAAACAAAAACTTGCACCACCAGACAGAATACCAGCCAATGGGCTTGATTTATTATCTATAATGTCAAACTTGAAAAGGTTAACCACCATTATTAGCTGTCAGTGAGATTTCAGAGAGTTGGGGTTTATCACTGGAATACTGAAGGCAGCACAGGGGGTGGCAGGGAGGGAGGGAGGGAGTGGGGCACTTCAACATTGTCATTAGATTGCCAGATGGCAGCGTACATTTCTTCCAAGGAGCACATATCCCTAAGTAGTTCTCTGCGCATCTATAATTGACTATATGGCTCAAAATACAATCATTGCAGTGTAGAAAGATTAGATATTGAATATGACGAGAAGACCGCATTTTTTGGGGGGGGGGGAGAAATACACCAAATGGGCTTTTTCACCAAAGGAGAAAAAGAAGAAGAAAAACAACAATAATGTTGTCATGAATCGAGATTGAACCACAGCCAAAGTATGGTGCTCAGAGATCCTGAATGAACTATTTTTTGTCTCCAAGCAGTAAAACAGATGTCTTGACAACCTGTGCTGATTAAATATCTTCAGGATATTTGCCAAAGACACTGGATGGATTTTTATTTTTTTTTAAGAGAAGGAAGAAGATAAAGCACACTCCTCATGCCTTGATTCTCAGTAAGGCAGTGTTTCTCAATCGTGGCAGCTTTAAGCTGTATGGACTTCAACTCCCAGAATTCCCTAGCCAGCTTTACACCAAGACAAATTCCTTGTGTGTCCAATCACTCACCAATAAAGTGTTCTGTTCTATTCTATTCTATTTTGTTCTGTTCTGTTCTGTTCTGTTCTGTTCTGCTCTACTCTACTCTACTCTACAGCGCATGCAGTGGGACCTGTTTAAAAAAAATACATCATATTACAGCAGTTCTGAATTAAAGTACACACAGTCCTCATCTTATGGCCACAACTGTGCCCCAAATTTATGTCTCTAAGTGAGACATTTCAGTGAGTTTTGCCCGATTTCATGATTTTTTCCCCACAGTTGTTAAGTGAATCACTGCCATTAAATTAGTAAAACTGTTGTTAAGTGAATCCGGCTTCCCCATTGACTTTGCTTGTGAGAAGGTCACAAAAGGGGATCCTAGAACACTGCCACTGTCATAAATAGGAGTCAGTTGCCAAGCGTCCGAATTTTGAGCATGTGATGCCATACAATGGTGGTAAGTGTGAAAAACGCCTTGCTTGAAGTCACACTCTGTCTCAAACCCAAAGAATCTCAGTTAAGGATAAGCCCCCAAAGTCCCCTCCTTCCCTTAATCCCAAACCATCTCAATTTAGAAAACTCTCTTATACCAAGTTAGAATTCTCTAGAATTTTTTTAGATTTCTGGGCAATCTATTCTGAAATGTCTAGGTAGATCTATCCCAGAAGAATTGTTTCCTTGGCCCATCCATAACAGAACAGAGAATTTGGAAGGGATCTTAAGAGATCTTGTCCAATCCCCTGCTCTGGCAGGAAACCTTATCCCATTTCAGATAAATGGTTGTCCAATCTCTTCTTAAAATCTTCCATTGTTGGTGCTCTCATAATTTCTGGAGGCAAGCCATTCCACATATTAATTGTTCTCACTAGCAGAAAATTCCTCCTTATTTACAGGTTGAATCTCCCCTTGGTCAATTTCCATCCATTATTCCTTGTCTGGCCTTCAGGTGCCTTGGAGAATAGCTTGACCCCCTTCCTCCTCTATGAGGCAGCCCCTCAAATATTGGAAGGCTGCTCTCTGTCTCCCCTGGTCCTTCTCTTCCCTAGATTGGACAGGCCCAGTTCCTGCAACTGTTCTTCGTATGCTTTAGCCTCCAGTCCCCTCATCATCCTGAATATTCCATGTGTAGTCATCCTTGGACAGTTCTTCCTGCACTTTCTGTCTTTTCACCAACAACCCTCAAGTTCACTAAGATCAATAAAATAAACCTAACATGATAAACAATTGAAGGCCATAGAAGAAAAAAGGGACAGCAGAGAAGGAGGTGGATGGATGAAGTCACTGAATCAGTTGGCATGAGCTTAAATGGACTTTGGTGGATGGTAGAGGACAAGAAGGCCTGGAAGAACACTGTCCATGGGCCCACGATGGGTCAGACATGACTTAACAACTAACTACAACAATATGATAAAACAGCTACAAAAAAAAACTCCCTTCCTATATATTGACCTCTAGGCAGGGTAGGGATTCACAATGTGAGCCTTCATAACCTTCCCAACTTGCAAATGCTCTGGGCAATAATAGCAACTACTTTTAAAAGGTAAAGATGGCTGGGTCTTAAGTTGGTCTGAAATGCTGCAAAATTGGAAGTAAAATTACTATTCTCCTATAAAGTTTCAGCTATTTTACTAAGGGAAACCTGCATTAGTCTCAAGAATCAATTCTGGATTGAGGTCCCAGGAACAATTTCATCTCTTTTTGGTCCAGCAAAGCCTTCCCATGGAATCCTTAGCTGATAGATTCTGGAAGTTGCAACTCTATGTGTGTGTTTTTTTAAAAAGAAAAATAGAAATGGGGGTGGTGGGTTAGACTATATCCTGACAGTTGGCACATGCCAAACAAGATTCCACTCGAACAAACAAATTGCAGATTTTTATGAAGGCAGCATTTTTTAACATCCAAACATCCAAAGTCTGTGGAACTGATGAGAAGGGGAAAAAAAACCCAACATTTTAGAGATGTTTCCCCAAAGAACATGTAAATTCTCGAGACATATATAGAAAGACAGAAGATCAAATCCACAGGCCAGATGGCAGAGTTTATTTATGTTAGAGAAAGATAGGAATTAAAAATAAATATTTGATGCTTCACATTTATAGTAACTCATGTTCACAATCCTTATCATAACAGAGAAGCTCTTGAGAAAGAGGCCTTTCTCTCAAACCACATAATCTTTCTGGAATTCTGAGCTTCAAAAGGGTCAATCTACCACTCCAAACCAATATTGGTTTAATGTTAGATACTAATTTCCCTGCCATGAAGGGTTGTTTGATGCTGATGCTGATGCAGTTGAGAACGCCGAAAATTCAAGCATTCTTCAAAGAGCCTGGAATGCAATTTTCAGCTAGAGATGTACCTTAAATTTGGTTTTAAAAGCAGCAGTGTGAAAAGTTGTTATGGGTAAAGGTTGAAAAAAAAAATGCAGATTATCTTCCGAAACCAAATAGGTGTTTATTTTGAAATGGAAACCATTACCTTGATTTGTAAATCCAATTCAAGATTTGAAGAGCTGGCTCGGCTTGTCTGTCAACTTCTCCATCAACCAGCAAAAATGGATTAGGCATTAGAATATCAGAAAACAGCTTTTGGTAGAATCCAAGCACAGGAGTCCCTTAACTCAAGAGAGGTTTCTCCCCATTTTTCTAATCCGGAGCCCTGCAGAGACCCTCGGAGGAGCCAACTTAAATTCAAGACACTGGGGTGATTTCAGGCTGGACCACTGCAAATACAGATGTTCTCCACAGGTTCAGCCAGGAAGGTTTTCCAGCTGTCCATGGCAAAATATGGAGTGGGCATCATTCATCTCAGAGCTCCAGCCCTTCCCCAAATAGGTGCACAATTGACCCAGACCTGCAAATTAATCACAAAAAATCCAGCCTTCTACATATAAGACCAAGAAGGACTAGTTAAAACTGTTTACCACCCTAATTGAGAGGGGTTACACACACACACACACACACACACACACACACACACACACACACACTCTGCATGCAATGGCCCAGTGGTTAAAGATGCTGAACTGGTCTGCTGGAATGCTAACAGCCCACGTTCGAGGTCTGAGTGTTGCAGGATGGGATGAGCTTCCATTCCTCGCCCCAGCTCCTGCCCACCTAGCCATTCAAAAGCCTGCAAATGTGAGTCGATCAATAGGTACCACTTCGGTGGGAAGGTGACAGCATTCTGTGTGCCTTGGTGTATAGCAAAGGTCTTCAAACTTCAAAGAATTCCTGAGCTAACATGACCGGAGGAGGAATTCTGGGAGTTGAAGTCCACAAGTCTTAAAGCGGTCAAGTTTGAAGACCCCTGGTGTATAGTCATGCCAGCCACATGACCACAAAAATGTCTTTGGACAATGCAGACTCACTTAGCTGTTTGGATTCCTCAACATCCGATGCAACTTTGTTAACCTGGGTAACATCTGAGCCAGCATGGTTCTCCTAATTGGTGTCACTTTCATGTTTGAGATAGGCAGGTGAAATGTTAGGTGGTCTTTGCCCAAGGACCCCTACTGGTACCAGCCAGGATTTGAATCCCCATCTCCCACATCAAAGACGGCACCCTAACCACTGTGCTGCCCAGGTGCTCCAAAATTGGCCTCCTAGTGGTGGGAGCACTTGGGGTTGTGACTCCTCAGATGGGAGAGGGGCTCAAGCAGATCCCAGGAACCCTAACCCACAGCTCTCTGCCCAGAAAATGGCAGTTCTACACACAGCTAAGATACTGTGGACCAGAGGTCTCCAACCTTGGCAACTTTAAGACTTGTGGACTTTAACTCCCAGGATTCCTCAGCCAGCTCCTCACTTCAAAGCTGGCTGAGGAATCCTGGGAGTTGAAGTCCACAGGTCTTAAAGTTGCCAAGGTTGGAGACTCCTGCTGTGGACAACCCTCCAACTCCAGGCCTCTCGGGGCTTCTTCAAGAAGTCACATACCACCCACGGGGTGTGAAGGGGATTTTTGCATAAGTATGTATGCATTTGTCTGTGACTGCTGGGTTGGGAATACCCAGAATTCTTTTCTAAAAAGTGGTAAGATCCCAAATAACTTCTCAAAGCCCAGGAGGTGCAATCAACTCCAGAATTGCAAATATCAGCTTTGCAAGTACAAGCTCAGAAGCAGTTTATCCCATATTAATGCATCCCAGCCATCCCCAAAGCAAGGCCAGGTCAGTCCATTGATCACATCCTTGCTGATCTGATCAAAACCAGCACAGAAGCTCTGTCACAAACACAAGTCACCCGTTGCCCAAAGGAGCTTTTCTGCAAGAAAGTAGAATTCTACATCTCATTACTACAAACCACTAGGATGCATGGTGCTTGTCCACTTTCACATCACACTTCCAAAGTCATCGTCTTCAAATATCTCTCTTTTGGGTAATTTACTCCAGATTGATAAATATTCATACATGGTTTTCTAGCATTGCAGTTTCCTTCTAATTTCTTCTAACCACTGAGAATTTTTTGAGTTATACCTTAAAGAGATAGACAGTAGTACATTAAATCCATGCTTCTCAATCTTGGCAACTTTAAGCTGTGTGGGCTTCAACTCCCAGAATTCCCCAGCCAGCATGCTAGCTGGAGAATTCTGGGAGCTGAAGCCCACATAAACTTAAAAATTGCCAAAGTTGAGAATCATTGCAAGCACATCTCATTTTACTGGATAAAGCAACTTCTTGTACTGGTCTCTTGTAATAGAGAATAAAATAGGAGAACTGACAGGAGTAAAATGATATTTGAAGATATTCCTTTCTTTCGAAAAGAAAGGCAAGAAGTGGCAAGCATTAAATCTTTAGTGTAGAAATTCTATGGATTGAAATTGCTTGATTTCCAGAGAATTGAGAAGCAGGGTAACAAACTATTTAAGGGCATCTTTGGACAAAAGCTTTTATTCTCCTTTCAGCCTTAGTTACAATGCAAGCAAGAAGAGAGGCAGAGAGGACCTTTAAGATTAAATTACTAAAATTAAGTCATAAGTAAACAAACTACAAATAAATAAAATCATCCCCCAAAGTAATTTATGCTTTATACTGAGATGTTGCTGAGGCCTCAAAAAAGAGAGAAGGATTATATTGTACATCCTGTAAATCTTCATATAGCTATGAAAACCAAGATCAAATGCCACTATTAAATCTTAGTTTTGTCCCATTAAGTCATGCTTTGGGATTATGAAATTAAATTCAACACAGAGTTTGTGGATGCTTTACACCATTCTCTAGATTTTTCATCTCCTTGGGGACACTGTCCATCTCAACCATTCTCCAGGTAGCCTTCTTGCCTTCCCTTCTCTTTGATGGTTGGCACTACAATTCCCAAGTCTTCCTCTCCTCCATGGTTGGCACTACAATTCCCAAGTCTTCCTCTCCTCCAATTGGAATTCTAACAGAATAACAGAGTTGGAAGGGACCAATCCCCTGATCAAGCAGGAGACCCTACACCATTCCAGACAAGTGTCTGTCCAGTCTCTTCCTAAAAACCTCTAGTGATATTGCACCTATGACTTCTGAAAGCCAGCTGTTCCACTGCTTAATTGTTCTCAACTGTTAGAAAATTTCTTAGTTCCCAGTTGCTTCTCTCCTTGGGAAGTTTCCATACACTGTTTCTTGTCTTGCCTTCTGGTGCTTTGGAGAATAAGTTAACCCCCATATCCAATACTCGAATACAGCTCATTAGTCTGGAACCCACATCACATATCTGATATTAACACAGTTGAGAAAGTCCAGAAATATTTCACAAGAAGAGTTCTCCACTCCTCTACTCATTGTAGAAGACCTTATGACACCAGACTTGAATTCTAGACTTCAAAAAACCTTGAATTATGTCATCTTCAGGTCTGATCTAAGTATGGTATATAAAATCATACATTGCAACGACTTACCTGTCACTGAATACTTCAGCTTCAACCATAACAACACAAGAGCACACAATAGATACAAACTCAAGGTAAACAGTACCAAACTTGATTGCAGGAAATACGACTTCAGCAATGTCTGGAATACTCTACCTGACTCTGCGGTTTCTTCCCCAAACTCCAAAAACTTTAACCTTAGACTGTCTACTTTTGACCTTACCCCTTTCCTAAGAGGCCTGCAGGAGGCATGCATTAGCACACCAATGTGTCTACCATCCCTGTCCTAATGTATTTTTTATTTTTATTACATGTATTTCATGTATTCATAACTATGTATATACTTATACCTATTATCTTGTAAGCGATTAACAAATGAAAATAAATAAAAATAAATAAATATCCACATCCATAGCTTTCTCACTCACATATAATAGAATAGAGAAGAATTCTTTATTGGCCAAGGGTTATTGGACACACAGAGAATTAGTCTTGGTGCAAATGCTCTTGGTGTACATAAAAGGAAAGATACATCCATCAAGTATCATCAGGTACAACACTTAATGAAAGTCACAGGGTACAATAAGCTATCGAATCATACTAGGAAACAGTCAAAAAATCATTAAGATACATGCAACAAGGTTACAGTCATACAGTCATAAGTGGGAGGAGATGGGTGAAAGGAAGGATGGGAGGATTCATAGTAACAGTGATGCAGATTTAGTGAACACTTAGTAGACACATTCCTTCAGAATATTAAACCATGGTTAAATTTACAGATTATGGCCTTGTAGTCCATGAAAAACCATAAGCCATTTTATGGCTGGGAATGGAATGGTACAGAACAGTTGGAAGGGACCTTGGAGGCCTTCTAGTCCAACCCCCTGCTTAGGCAGGAAACCCTACACCATTTCAGACAAATGTTGTCCAATCCCTTCTTTAAAACTTCCAGAGTTGGAACACGACGGCCTTCAGGTTTTCCTCACTGCTGCTTCAAGACAGAGGAAAAGGGATAAATGCTACCGTCTCCTCATCCGATTCCAGTTGCTTTGTTCTCCCTAGCAACTCTTGTTCTCAACCACCAGTGGTCAATGAAACATTGCCAAACAGCACAACCAAGTGCAAGTGTTGAAAGAGCAGTGATGGATCCAGCTCAACAGCTGCATTAGACCTCCCAGGTGTTCTCCCTAGTTCAAACCACACCACCCCAGCAGGTACTTTGCTACCCATCTCAATCACTTCCATGAACAAGATTGCACAGGCAAGGACTCTTCAAGCAACTAGGCCCAATAATACAGTTTATTTCCCCAGTTTAGGGCAGTGGAGGTAAGATGTGTTGCTCTATATATGGTGCCCTCTGGGCTTGTTTTTCTTCTTCTTTCAAATGTTTCTTGACCAAACTAGGTAACATTACCTGTGCTATAGAGATTAGTTGGGTAATAAAATGTCTGCAAGAAAGCAACTAAACTCAGACTGTACCAAGAATTCTACAGTTCAACCCTAAGCTAGAAATATTTTCTGTTATTGGTATGTGTTGGTCTTAAGTGCTTAGATAGACAGACAAACCTGCCAGTTTTTTATCCAAAAGGTGTGACAGGAGGATGAGGAGGGAGCAGGAGGAGGAAGAGGAGGTGGAGAAGTGAGGAGAGGGAGGAGGAGGAGAAGTGGGGAGGAGGAGAAAAGTTGTTTTAAGTTCTAAGATGCCCAGACAAGGGAAAAAATACCCCTTGTCTGCTGGAAAGCAATTACCATCCATTTTTGGACTAGTTTTTAAATCGCTACCTGACATTTTCCCAGCCCACCAACGTTAAGTGTAGATTAGAGAGTGTTTGTGTTCCATGTGTGTGTGTGTGCCTGTGTGTGCAAGGGTGTGTGCGTGGTAATGGACATTAGCTGCTGGAACCCAGCCTGTGACAAAGGAAGGATAAAGCGGCACGCAGCTTGCACGCTGAGCTCAAACACTGCTTAGGAGACAGGACCAGCATTGCGGCATGCAGTCCTCCAGATCATGCGCCGCTGTTTTGTTCACATTTTCATGTGCCATCTTGCAGTAAATGCCTGCCCAGCAAAGAAAATCTCTATATATACCCTGTGTGGGCGGAAAGGGTTCTTTCTAACTGTTCTCATTATACTTCATTGCCAATTTAAAATGCACTGGGTGGGGTGGGGCTTTTAAGAGCCCGAGGAGAGAGAGAGAAAATTCCAAAGCCTGCAAAATAATTCTGTCTCGGTTTGTTTCTAATTGGTTCCAGAACCTTTTCATTAGGCAGCTTCTGCTGTTCACTGACACCGTCTCCCTTTTCGAATCGAGCCAGCCCAGGCACAGCAGGGTGAGGGAGAAGCTTTTGCCCACCTCCCTTTTCTGAGGAAAAAGCCAGGGCAGCCCCCAGGGATGGGGAGCAACCGTGCTGCAACTGGGGTTTGCTGGAGAGAAGGGTGAAAAAGGAAGCGAGCAACCAAGCAGGCAAAGGGACTGGGCTTCAGTCCCCAAAGCTGATGTGGAAGAGGGGCTCTGCTGCATTAAGAAAGAGCTGCAACCTTCACACACAATTTGGCTTGACCGCAGCTGCGGGGTGGCTTAGAAGGATGCCCAACTTCCGCTGACCTCTTTCAGATACGTCGGACCATTCCTTTCTTTGCTTCCCATTTTCCCCCAACAGACCTGCAAAGAGGCTGGGAAGTGTCTTCAGACAAGCTAGGAGCCACCTAAGGTGGAGACCCCATGAGAGGGAGGGCAAAAGTGTCATGGTTCTCAAAGAAGGATGATTGGACTGAAGCTGGTAGCCAACTGCACCCCTGGGGCTAATGTCATGAGAGGGACTCAGAGCATGAAGTTAAAATTTTAAAATGGCCAAGCACACCCGGGATCTGCAGGGGGCTGTGTCCCGTGGTTGGAGACACTGCACCAATTCATGTAGCTGTCCGATGCCCAATTCTTTTCCTCCAGTTAACTTTCAGGACTCAAAACCCTGATTTGAAAGCTGATGTTTCTCTGCCATTATCTAGTTTTAATTCTGCTCTGATCGTTTAAGCTCCTCTCTTCCTCCTCTTCCTCCGCCTCGTCCATCTTCTCATTTTCAAACTCATCATCATCATCCCTGTATCTCTGAGTTGTTTTTGCTTCTGTTTTATTTGAAGGCAACTCCTGTTAGCTGTCCAGGGAATCCCAAGGCATTAAAGTCCAGTCTGGAGAATTTTAGGAAGTCATAATCCCTGCTGGAAGGTTTGCCAAAGGTTTGCACACACACCCTAGTTGTTTCCTCTGCATTGACTAGAGAGGTTTTAGGGAGAGCTTCCAATCAACTGCACCTCCCCTAGACCAGGGGTCTCCAACCTTGGCAACTTTACACCTGGAGGACCAACTCCCAGAAGTCCTCCAGGCTTTAAAGTTGCCAAGGTTGGAGACCCCTGCCCAGGCCTCGACAGAAGGGAAGATTTTGGGAAAGTGCTCAATATAGGTAGTCCTCACTGAATGACCACAATTGCAACCAGTCACTTGGTTGTTAAGTGAAGTGGTCACTAAGTGAAACTATAACTGTGCTTATCCTCTGACTTCAGCTCTCCTTTGCTTTATGGAGCTGTTGAAGATAGCCAATACAGGGACTGGTCCTACACTTACTTTTTCATCACCACTGTTAACTACAGATGGTCACCAAGTGAGGCACGTTGCTCCATGAGGACTCCTCGTTGAAGGTATTTTGCATACCAACAGTTGCTAAGATGCCAACATTTCCATATCTTGGGTCCTTATCTTCTATTGGCAGGTCTGGTTCCTCTTTGCGATAAACCATGTTTGAACAATGCATAGTAAGTCACAATGGATGGATTTGCCCGAGAATTAAGCTGTAATTTATCCACTACGACATCGGCATTCACAAAATATACTAAACCAAAGTCAGAGAAGCGATATTATGGTTTGGTGCCACATCTTTAATTCCTCCACAAGCCACACTGGTCTCTTCATTTAGGTTCACCCAAACTAGGCCACATCTATGGACTTGAACCCCCAGAATTCCCAGCAATAGCAATATTGGCTTGGGAATTCTGGGAGTATCCAAGGTTCAGAAATACAGGTGATAAAGTCACATTTGTAAACCTAAGAACACCATAAGTCAATTTATCAAGTATAACTGGGGCATTTTACAATCATTTGTTTTAAGACATACATGGAGGTCCTTTTTGCATCTCCCAAGGAATGCTGTCTTGGTCAGTCTGTTTTTTTTACAAATATAGTGCACAAAATTCTAAATATGAAAAAAACACAAAATATGCAATGAATGCAAGTAATCAAGAATGAAAATCTATGTGTCTAAAAAAACTTGCTATGCTAAAAACATCTTCTCTTTAGATGTGGCTCCTGAGAAGAGCAATTATACATATACTGACTAAAATTTTCCCTTAATTCGCTCCTGATAATACCAGAAAGCACCCCTTGTGAAACCAAGCTGAAGGTCACAGAGGTAATAACCACAATCCTGTTGCTAATCTCAATTCTGTGTGGTTTGCAATGGGGTGGTTCAGAAGTTCAAGTTCATGAAATAAATGACCAAAGGGGACCCTTCTCAAGAGAATGCCACTGTCTTTGTCCCAAGCAACAGGGAAAGCCCTTCACTTAAGTGGCAAGGTCAAGACTACCCATGCAATTATATAACAGGCATTTCGGTGCTAATAATTCCATGTTTTTCTCGCTTGGAATAGATCTCTATCGAATAAAGGAGAATATTTGTGGCTCGGGATTGCAATGAGGGGTCTTTGGTGGGTTCTGAACTTGGTTGGTTTCTTGCAGGTGTGTTGTGGTTCACCAGCAGCAGGTGTGGGCAGCTGAGGTCTCGGAGAGCGAGGACTCGGATGAGAGGGGCCTGCAGTTGAGGCAGGGATGGGGCCAGGACCATCAGGGCGTGGAGTGCTGCCTTCAGAGATTATGGAGGCTGGCAGCAGTGAGGAAGAGGTTCCTGAGGAGCCTGTGCCAAGTGTGTGCAGGGCTGCTCGAAGGAAAGAGCAGCTGCAGCAGCACCGGCGACTCGGGAGTAAGGCTGCAAGGTAATGGTCCCTCCCTGAGGAGATAAAAGCCAGCTGAAAAACTTCTTTGAAGAAGGCAAAGAAGTTTTACACTTGAACTGGGTGGACATTAGGAATATCTGAGTTGGTGTTTGGAGACTCTTTGTGTTGGAATTATTGCCTAGCAACTTTATCTGGCGTTCTTGGCAGCCTTCCAAAACCTTAGCAGGGCTCTTTCTTATCAGAGCGAATTGGTTTGAAGCAGCCTTTTACCCGTGAAGGAACGGGATTCATAAAGAAACGTTAAAAGGTTGTGCTGTTACCTTTGTCTCGGGTTTGCTTCCTTGGAACCAGGTTTGGGTCAGACCAAGATGTTTCATTAGCCGAACTAGGTAACATCATCAGTTCTAGTTGACTAACACTGATGCTATTATCTAGTTCGGGTAATGAACTGTCTGCAAGAAAACAACCAAGCTCAGAGAGCACCAAGGACCCCTCAAATATCTACTGTATATGCAGGTTGCAACAGCACTGAAAAAAGGGACTTGAGACCACTGTTTATACTTACGACCGTTTGCAGCATCCCCGTGGTCTTGTGATCAAAATTCAGATGCTTGACAAGTGGTTCATATTTATGACGGTTGCATTGTCCATTCTTATGCTGGCTTCCAAGTTGCCATATGAAAGGGGGAGGAACCCCTTAAGAAGCAGACGGCAAATGAACATTCCAAGCTTATCTTACAGAGATTGTAACTGAGGCAACCGAGTATTCTGGGCCCAAAATCCTCTATTGCAAGGATCTCCAACCTTGGCAACTTTAAGACTTGTGGACTTCAACTCCCAGAATTCCTCAACCAGCTGGAGAAGCTTTGCTGGTTGAGGAACTCTGGGAGTTGAAGTCCACAAGTCTTAAAGTTGCCATGGTTGGAGACCTCTGCAGTCTATTGGAGAGTGTGATCGATGACACCTAGTCCATGAATGTGTTCCATTGGACAGTCTGAATTATGATACACCCAGAGAGGTGAGGGGAAGCAGGGTCATAGGCGATCATAAATTAAGTATCTCAGATTCGGCTTCACACAGTTCATGCTGGTATGTCGCTCCTAATAAAATCTTTGACGTTTTTTTGAAGTTTGGCCCAAGGCTCATGATTTAATTTGAACAATTGTTGGATTTCTGACACAAAGTCAATAAAGAAGCCAGTGTCAGGGCTCTGACAATACACCCCCATTCAAATCATAAGTCTCTAGCCGCATCTCTCAAGAGTAATAAAAATTGATTTGTTAGGAGTGACCATGTCGGTATTACCTGGGTGCAGCCGACTCTAAGACACATCATTCATTTCCCATTTGAGCCTGGTCTTTCCCCTACTCCCTGGATGTATATTCTCCAATGGGACACATCCATAGCCAAGAGTCATCAATCGTGCTCTCCAGTAATAGTCTTGCGCACCAATAGCTTCGGCTGCCTAGAAATTATCTGAAGCATTTAAGGAATGCACCTGCTTTCCCCACTCCCTTTCTGCTGGCAACTAAAAAGACCAGTTGACAGCCAGATTCATTTAACCACATGTTACTAACTTAAACAACTGCAGCAATTAATTTAACAACTATGGCAAGAAAGGTCGTAAAGTGGGGCAAAAAAAATCACTAAACAAACATCTCGCTTAACAACATAAATTTGGGGCTTGATTGTGGTCGTAAGTCAGGGGCTACCTGTATTTCCCAATTTTCAACAGTTTTATCAGCTGCCAGGTTTTAATACCATAAGAGCTAAAATCACGGCTGCACAAAATACCTTTTGCAAGATGCTAAATGGGAAGAAGTACGAGCGGGCCTTGCTTTGCACAGGAACACAGTCTTGTTCCCGAACGATTTCAGCAAAAGGTAGGAGATTAAATTTTACTGAAGATGTCCAAGGGTGGTGGGTCCCCCACAGAAAAAAATGCTCCTCAAACCCCCGAAGAACAATAACAAAACTGCCAGATATGTTAACAAACAAACACAGAATGGTGCATTAAGTGAAGAGGTAAATGTGATTTGTCATTTACCACTGTGAATCTATAGATTTTAATGACAGGGTCTCATTTACATTTAACGATCAGTGTACAAGAAAGATTTCACAAGAACTGGTGCTTTCTTGCCTGTCTCAGTAGGAATATATAGATATTTCTTCTTCGCTAACATTCAACTGACTGAGCACTGCTGGGTAGAATGCATTATTTAATCCCTCCATTTCTTCTCACGACAAACATCAGGTCTAAATGGGGAGGAAAGGAGGAGACCTTCTCTGATGTTCAGTCTTAACAGTGGAAGGAGAGAGTGATCTGCAAGGGAAGCAATGGGGAATCCACCAAATATTTGAAATGCAAACCAGAATTCATGAAGCCAAGCTTGGGAGGAGGCCCAGCCAGATGAATAGATGAATAACCAAGTATAGGCAGTCCTCACCTCATGACCACAATGGAGCCCAAAATCTCTCTTGCTAAACGACACAATTGTTGAGTGAGTTTTGCCCCATTTTACGATTTTTCTTGCCACAGTTGTGAAGAGAATCACTGCAGTTATGAAATTAGTAAGACAGTTGTTAAGTGAATCTGGCTTCCCCATTGACTTTACTTGTCAGAAGGTCGCAGAAGGGGGATCACATTACTCCGAGATGCTGCAACCGTCACAAGTATGAGTCAATTGCCAAGCACCTATTGGGAATTTAGACCAAGGTTACAACACATGATGGAGTTCCCCAATGCACAGATTAGAAGATCATTTCACAATCTGATCAGCAAATCTCAAATATGATGGAAAAAGAAGCACAGCATTAAAGAAGTAAAATGATCAAGGGTTATATACTAAAACAATCAAGAATTTCAAGGAGAGGCAGAAAGAGACAGACACACAGAGAGAGACAGAGATACGACAGACAGACAGACAGACAGACAGGGGAGGGAGAGGGAAGGGAAGGAGAGAGAGAGGAAGGAAGGAAAGAAGGAAGGAAGGAAGGAAGGAAAGAAAGAAAGAAAGAAAGAAAGAAAGAAAGAAAGAAAGAAAGAAAGAAAGAAAGAAAGAAAGAAAGAGGGTGAGAGGGAGGAAGGGAGGGAGGAGGTGCTGGAAAAGACAGGATAGGGATTTCTAAACTCTTAAGAAGTCACACAGTAGTTGAGTCACCAACACAGCTGACTAATACTACACTTAAAAATGCAAAAGGAAGTCATTTTTCACACAGTGCCTAATTAACTCATGGCATTCACTGTCACGGCATTCACAGGATCCATCATGACTGGCCCAACCATCAGTTATCTCATTCCATCCATCTCACTATCTCACCTGTTGTCAGACTCAAACCTGCCCTGTTTTCCCATTCTAATTTTTTGGGAAGAAGTTGATTTCCATTTCTCCCATTTCAGCAACTCACTAAGCCTGCCAATCATAGTTCCTCACAGGACCCTCTTGGTTTAATTCCTATTTCATTTCTGTTGTGTGTCAGGGAGCCTGATGCTGAGATAGGCAGCAATCTTCTTCACATCTCAAGTTTTCTGCAAGTAATCTTGCAAGCAGCATCAGGACAGAGCCCAAATCTGTTCTTTTGATAATCAGCTTCAAAAGTGTTTTTCCCCATCCTTTATCTCACGCGCCAGCAACACAAATGCAAAATGCCAATATCACTTGCATGCACAACTTTAAAAAAAACTGCAGCAAAAGCAAAACAAACAGAAAGATAAGAAAAAACATTAAGTGCCAGAGGCAGGGCAAATCTGTGGCTTAGAAGAGAATAATTCTTGAAGGCTAGTATTTGGACATCAAAGCTTTTTAATTGAATTTTGAATACTTTAGTTGGCCAAGTGTAATTACACACAAAAGGAAGTTGTCTCCAGTGCAGAAGCTCTCAGTATTCATGCATAGCAATAAAATAATGATAATCATCATAAAAATAATATCAACAAGAGGGAGTAAGAAAGATAAATAATAATAATACCACAGCCATACTACATGGTAAACACACATAGACATTAGATAGCACTGTGAGAATTAAGTGTTCAGCAGCGATGGACTGAGGGGAAAAACTATCCTTGTGTCTAGTTGTTTTGGCCTGCAGTGCTCTCTAGCACAGTCCTGAGGGAAGGAGTTGAAGCCAAAGACCAAAAGATTATCTTCAGCAACTTGAAAAGAAAGTCTGCTGAAATATCTTCTGTCCACCAGAGCATCATTGCTGGTCTCCCATTGCAATAGCAATAGATCAGGGGTCCCCAAACTTGGCAACTTTAAGACTTGTGGACTTCAACTCCCAGCTGGCTGGAGAATTCTGGGAGTTGAAGTCCACAAGTCTTAAAGTTGCCAAGCTTGGAGATCACTTAGACTTATATCCACCACTCCACAGTGCTGTACAGCCCTCTCTAAGTGGTTTGCAGATTCAGCATATTGCCCCCAACAATCTGGTTCCTCATTTGACCCCAGAAGGATGGAAGGCTGAGTTGATCTTAAACAACTCTGGATTGAACTGCTGGCAGTCGGCAGAATTAGCCTGCAATACTGCATTCTAACCACTGCACCACCACAGCTCCTATTGCCTTTTGTTTCAAGCCCTTAAATGAATTATTTATTAGAATTGCATCCCAATCTTCATTTATATTCCTCCTCCCATTTTTTTCTCTACAACAGCCATCTTATGAGACAGGTGAAGCTGAAACTGGCACAAAGATATTCAGTATGTTTCTATGGCTGAGGAAGCATCTGGTCTCTCTGCTTCTAATCCACCACCTTCACTACTAGCACCACTGGATAGAGCAGAGGTCACCAAACTTGGCAACTTTAAGACTTGTGGACTTCAATTCTGGGAGATGAAGTCCACAAGTCTTAAAGTTGCCAAGTTTGGAGACCTCTGACTTTGAGGGAAAGACAAGCCACTGTGATTCAGGGAAGATTAGAACCTTGATCTCTCTATTCCCAGGCTGGCACTTTCCTCAATGCACTATACTTGTTCTTGTTCTGAAAGGGAGGGACTGGGCCAAGTCCACCTTCCATAGAATGTGTCTATGAAGCGGGAGATGATGGAATGGACTACAGTAATGCAGCAGGTCCTCAAGAAGGAAGGAGGACATTCCAAGGAGGGGTGTAAGACAAGAGTCCAGAACTGGATCATGGGAAGAGAAAGAGAATTAGGATGATCACTCACTAGAATCTCCCAGGGTGTATCCATTAGGTTAGAGTATAGGTTTCGTCTGGCAAGATTCTGTCCTGAATCCACCTCCGGACCCCTTTCTGGACATGAGTTCAGAAGAGGAAGAGGAGGAGGAGTCAGGAGAAGGGAGCACGGAGTCACGTGGTGGCCTGAATCAGGGATCGGAAGACTGACGGAACAGCCGCAGCCTAGTTGATTAGACAAGCGACGGGTTGAACCCGAGTTGAGAGAGCCACAACTGCAGTGAGCTAGCCCAGAGGCTCCAAGTGAGGATCGGGAGCAGCTCCCAGAGTCAGCAATGAGGATGAAGTGGAACCCACATTTCCTCCCAATCTGCGGCCATGCAGAGCAGAGGGGAGACAGGTGCAATGCTGGTCATCCAAATTACTCATGAGGAGGCAACTTCACCCCTAGTGAAGGGCCGCACTGGTGTTGCCTACTTAATCCCACCCCTGCAAGTTGAGTGTTGCTGGAACAATGTGTCCAGTTTCATGCCTTGTGTTTCTTTTCCGTAAATCCTGGCCTGTGACTTGTGTATTCTGATTCTGGACTCCGTTTATGTTCTGTTTCAGCTGGGTTTCTGCCAAGTTTCTCTTGATGTGCTGAGTTTGGTGACTGGATCCACTCCATGTGTGTTCTACCCAGAACCTGTTGTGGGGTTTGAATAAAATCGTGAACTCCTTTACCTTTGTGGGCCAGGCAGCAAAATATGGTGTGAGCAAACAAAGAATTGAACTTGGTTTGGATTCTGTTCCGAGCTAGGCCTGTCAGTGGATCTCCCCACTTCTAAACCAACACCTTTTCCAGTGCTTGGTCTCAAACTGAGAGGGAGGAACTGGTCCAAAGCATCTATGGTTAAAGAGTCTTAGAACCTGCCCAGACTTTCATCACTACACCAGAATGGCTCCGCACTTTGGTTTTAGAGACATGATCAGTATAAGCAGAGGTCTCCAAACTTGGCAACTTTAAGACTTGTGGACTTCAACTCCCAGAATTCTCCAGCCAGCTATGTTTGTCATTTGACCTCAGAAGGATGGCTGGAGAATTCTGGGAATTGAAGTCCACAAGTCTTAAAGTTGCCAAGTTTGGGGACCCCTGAGCATAAGGAATAATAAACCCCTCAAATAGTTATATAACTCTGGGATTACCCATGAGGTTTCAGCTAAAAGTGACCATCACATAGGAAGAAAGATGCTGGGTTCACATATTGTGAAACACACGTAAGTCCAGCCTTGTAGGGACAAACTGCATCTAATCTGTTACTCAATGCAGAAATTCAAATTTAAAAGTTGGATGTGTAGCTCTTATTTGGCACGTCTGGCAAAGGAGAGTCTACCAATCCTTTAATCCCCAAATCTCCTGCTGAATCTAAGGATATTTTTTCCTATCATTCACTTGGTATCTGCCTTCCTGAAAATTAAGGTGGGCGTTTTGTGTATTGGGCAGATAAAGAGCAAAGATTGACTTTTTGGGGGGGGGGTCTGTCTTCCTTCAGGTATGGCAAAGTGCAAATGCAGATTTTTTTTAAATGGTGTGGTTTACTTTAAAAGGCTGGATTTCAGGATATTGATACACTTGGATAAACCCAAAAGAATAAAAATAGGTAAAAACTTAAAAAGGTTGCAACTGGGGAATCTGTAAGGAGGGTGTGTCAAAAAGCCAGAATGATGGCCAAAATTGCACAATCAAAGGCTTTTTATCCCAATCCAGATCACCTATATGTCTGGTCCTATTCTATATCTCATCACCAAAGCTAAACATTTAAGGCAGCAGAATTCAGCTGTTGTTAGCTCCCCCCACAGCTGAATTTAAAATGTGATAGATTTTAATATTATTTTAGCTTTTCCAACAATCTGTTGGTTTACAGTTCCTCTTTCATAAGACATACAAATTAATGCAGCGTAAGAAACTGATGCAATCCCTGTTGTTAACTGTCAGGTTTATTATCACTAAACACTGAAAAACTAAAATGCATCTTTCATTCCATTAGTGGTATTTAAAAGTGCAGGAAATTGCTCTGCCTGAAAAAATCAACACAGCAAAGAACTTTGAAAAACCTACAATGAGGGATAATTTTATCTAGGTCTGGTTGCTATTTATTAATAAAAAATGTTCCTAATGGATTGCCTTTCTCTGTTCAAATGTCATTCCGGATAGAAATTCAGAATATGGGTAGGCTAAACTTTCAAGTACCTACAACGATTGTGCAGTTGTAAATGTATATTCCCAATTTTTTTCCTGAGTTGCATTCTTTCTTTACTTTTCCCTCTAATTTTTAAGGTTCTGTCCTTTTCTTCTGCTCCAGAAAAATATTTTAATTTTGTGTTAACTTTTATTGTAATTCTACCGTGTTAATGCATTTTAAAATATGGTAATGGCTCAGTAAAAACTCTAAGTCGCACACTATTATGCTGTTTCCTCTGTATGGACTCTAAATACACCATTTACCCAACTTTGAAGAAATTTCCAGGTAAATGTCTATGGAGATTCTCAGTCACCCAGGTCATGGTTGCCTCAAGGTGCTTTTTCAAAAGGCAACTGGACTTTGTTTTTCCTTGAAGATGTTTCACTTCTCATCTAAGAAGCTTTTTCAGTTCTGGCTGAACGGGGGAGAATGGAAGGGTTGGATCTATCATTCAGTCAGAACTGTAGAAGTTTCTTGGGTGAGAAGGAAAAAGTTTGCAAAGAAAAACAAATAAAGTCCAGTTGCCTTTTGAAAAAGCATCTTTGGGACAACATTTCCAGATAAAGAGTCTGATTTCTACCTTCTTACTTCTTTTGGAGAAAGACTGAAAAATATTTATCCAAGTCACCTAGTCTTGTGCTACCATCTGTACAATACATTACACTATTAAGTCTGAAATGTCTTATAATACCATTTTATTCTGTTTTATCATACTTGTACTTAATTATTTTTTAAATCCTATCATTATTTTTCTGTTTTATATATGCAGAAGTATGTAACAATTCTACAACTAGATATTTTATTGTATCTGACCTTAAGATTGTAATAAACTGATTGATCAATTGATTGGCAGGGCATTTCCACTTGAGGACTCTGCCCCAATTCAGAATCAATTCCAGACCTGGTTGGTCTCGTAGCACTGACTGATATTGGAAGCCGAGTTCATTCATTTATTTGAAGGAAAAACCAAATCTGCTGTGGCCCTTCAGTTCTGGCCCATAGCCTGTTTTCACACTGGGAAAACTCTCGCTTTCTCCTGCTTCTCAGATCCTGCCTCAAAACAGCCATTACTCTCCTACCTTACCACTCAACACCGCAGTTGTTCAGCACCTGGTTCTTCCAGTCTCTATAAAACCATGGTTAAGAGTTATTCAGAAAAATGCCTGGTTTGTAACATGGAACTGAACTGCAGGAGGAATCACAGCTTTGCTGTCTGGAAGCTTCTTCTCATAGCAGTCACTCAGATTTTTTGCCTCTTTCGTGATTTGTGTGCAAAAGAGAAAACCAATGCATGTACTAAAGAGATTTGATTTATGACCCATGATGTTTTGGGTGAATTTGACTAAAACTTTGTGACATTTTTACTTTTTTGTAAGATAAAGTACAGATTAGATTACCAGTTTTAGTCATATCTGTGCCTTGTTGTAAAATATTTTCCAGCCCTGGGCAAATTTGAGATTGTGTGGACTTCAACTCCCAGAATTCCTCAGGCAGCAGGACCACTGCTAAGAATTCTGGAACTTGAGGTCCACACATCTTAACTGTTGTCCAGGTTGGGAAACATGACACAAGCTGCTAATTTTAAGAATGGCACAAAAGTCAGTCTCAGCACTTCTGCGCCATACTTCCCATGTCCAACTGGAGCTCAGTTTCATCCCAAGCATGCTCATACTATTCTAGTAAATTGGAATTATTAATCTGAACACTATCCTGCAAGCCAACATAATACTGTCTGCAATCTTGGTGGGTCGGAAACAATATTATGTTGGCTAGAAGATATTGTGTTCCTTGACCAACCAGATTTTACCATTCTGTAGCCTTTGTTAAGTGAACATTGCAATAATTAAGTAAGGACACTGGAAGTAACTGCCATTTTTCCACAACATCATTTGTAACATGTGGCCACACATGATGCTGCTAATGGCCATAAATGCTATCTGGTTGCCAAGTGCTTGAAGTGCAGTCACATGACCTGTGAGTGTTGGAAGTTCAAATCTAGGCTGTTAATAGCCATAGCAACAGCACTTGGACTTACATAGAGCAGAATAGAATAGAATTCTCTCTCTCTATACACACACACACCTCTTCCTAGTACTTAACAGCACTCTCTGGGTAATTTACAATATTTTGCATATTGGCCCCAACAATCTAGGTCCTCATTTTACCAACTTTGGAAAGATGGAAGGATTAGTCAGCCCTGAGCGGGTCAGGATCAAACTCTAAGCCCTGAACAGAGTAAGCCTGCGGTCAGGATTCTGGCAGTTACTCCAATTACATCATGAGTCTTGACCCAAACTTCCAAAACTTCAAAAGCATTTATTGGGAGTTAACATATCTGGTACTGTCTGGGTGTAGCCGACTTTGAAACACATACATTTTTGTTACCCCTGACCCTGGTTTGCCCCCATCTTCTGGGTGTATCATAATTCATATTCTCCAATGCGACACATCCATAGTTAAGAGTCATCAATCAGACTCTCCAGTTAGAATTTTGTGCGGCAGAAATTTCAGTCACCTAGTTACTATCTTTGAAAACTATTTATGGAATGCACTTTCGGTTTCCAAGCTGCCACATGCTACCCCCTCCCTTTCTTTTTTTTCTTTTTAAAATTTTTAAATATTTTATTGAACAAAACAATTAAAAACATTGAACATTGTAAAGTTGGTTTGACATAACTTTTGGTCAATATTGCAAATATATATATATATTCTTAAGTTTTTGCGGGTACTTACATGTATGTTGTTCAGCTTTGTTCAGGTATTTTCCCACGTCATTATAGTTGTGCTTTTAAAGTTGTATCAACGTTTCGGCAGGAATCTCATCTGCCATCATCCAGGCTTCTGTGTTAGATGTGTGTCTCCACAGTTCCTCTTGTTTTCAAATTTTGAGGCTGGTTCGTATTCTGATTGGCTATTAGCCTGGGTCTGTTGTTCATTGGACTTGGAGTTTGATTTGATTGGTGTTTATATATATATATATATTTTCCACCTTCTACTTTGGGATAGAGATAAAACAACTTACAACTTGGAGAGCTGAAACTGAAACCACTTACAAAATGAAAAAACCTCTGAGGAAACTAAGAAATTAGAAACATGACACAAACTCCCCAACAACTCACAACAACACCTGAAAACAATTAGTATGTACGTTTCCAAACAGAGAACTTCAGCAAAACAGAAACAGATGTCCTAACCAAAGGATCAATTATGCCATACACCAAAAAAATCCCCACAGAATCCATCATATGTGCGAGTAGAATTCCAGCCTAACCAAAATTTAATACAGATTGAAGCTGACAAGAATAGACACCAGGTTACTAAACATTCATATGCACACCAAACCACTGAAAAATAACTTGCAAAAAGATGAATTCAGAGCGCTAACAAACTCTGAAAAATCGATAACAGCATAATAATACTCCCAGCAGACAAAGGGAATGCCACAGTAGTAATGGATAGAAAAGACTACGAAACAAAATTGACAGACCTACTCCAAAGACTCATATACAAACCTATAAACACAGACCAACCACATATCTGGAATTAGCCAAGAGAATATTATAATCAGCCACATAGCGAAGAGCTCCAACAGACGGATCATCCCAAGAGAAAATCTTCCAGATACCCCAAATTATTATGGCCTTCCCAATACACAAAGAGCATACCTCTCAGGACCCATAGTCAGCTCCAAGGACCACCACTACAAAACCTAGCTAAACAACTTAGCAAAAACAAATACAGCCCCATGGATTGAAGCAGCAGCGTCACATGTACAAAACTCATACCACTTCTTAGAAATATCAAAGATCTACACGTGCGAACAAGAAAATCTGCTTGTAAGTTTCGACGTGGTTTTCACTATTCACGAAGTCCCGATAAAAGAAACTTCTGAAATTCATTCAAAAATAAATACCAACCAGGCCAAAAACACCTCATGGGAACTAACAGAACACTGCGCCTAACAAACACATATTTCATATACAAGGACAAAGAATACAAGCAAATTGAAGAGCCCCTATGGATCACCACTGTCACCCATCATTGCAAACCTGTTCATGGAAGAATTCGAATCCAGAGCCCTGGCTAATGCCACCACAAACCCAAAAACTGATGGCTAAAGATACATCGATGACACATTTGTGATTTGGCTCATGGAAAAAAACCTAAACAATTTCCTAACACACCTAAACAGCCACACACCCCAAAATCAAGTTCACCGTGGAAACGGAAATAGGACAAACAACTACCATTCCTAGATGTACTATCTACAAAAGAACAGATTGGCACACTGGGACACACCATATTTACCAAAAGAAAACACACACCAACGCTACCTCAACGCCCAATCCCACCACCAACCCAGCAGAGATAAATTTCCCGTGGGCCAAAACACGAATCACCAGAACCAAACGCCTGGCAGACAAGAACACATTAAAGACTGAACATGCACCACTGACTATAGTATTTGACAGCCAACGCTGCCACAAAAACAAATACCAGCTTGATCCACAAACACACCAAGACATAACAGAGACCTAGAAGATCAACAGACCTATGGGAACAGTGTCCTGCCCTACATAAGATACTACAGGACAAAATCAGTAGAATACTACAACAGGCATCACCAAAACTGCCTTCAAAACAGACAAAAAAATAGCACCATCCTTAGAACACCCCAAAGAGAAAATTGACCTGGAAAACCAAGGCAGATACGAGTTCCCTGGTGCATCATGCCCGGCCACATACATTTGCGACAGACCAACAGAAGAATAATACCCAACGCTGGATGAACACAAAAAATGCAAGTAAAAAAGCATGGAACACACCCTTCTCACTTGTCCAACAACATTGAAAACCACAGTTCACAACATTCAACTCAAGGGCACCTAAAACCCTAGCCACTATAGAAAACCCCAGCCACAGGAATCATCAGAGAAGCCATAGAGTATTTGAAAAAGACCTGAAAGCATGAATAGAAGAGATGATTCCACCAGACTGTCAAATCACTTGGAAGCCTGCACTCTCAAAATAGAAAGATCATGGTTGGCAAACAAACCTACGTTTGCCCAGGCCAAACACCTGGGCACAAACAGACTCCCTCTGATACCTCCAGCTCAAACACACCCCCACCAGGGCACCCAGGTGAAAACCTAGCTTACTAATAGATAAACAGCCATCCTTTCACGCGGAAGCCCAAGCTGCACTGAAAGCCTCCAACACAGGAACAGAGTGCTTGCAGCCAATCAAAGCCACAAAACAGACAGGAAGAACCAGAAACACCAATCAAACAAACTCCAAAACCAAAAACACAGACGAAGACTCTCCAACCAATCAGGATGTAGAAAAAAACATCCTGGCACAGCCAATAGGCTAGCCTTCAAATTTAAAAACCAACGGCTGTCGAGAACCTGGACCCCACATACAAACTCAATACGGAAGCTGATGATGCAGATGAATTCTGCTGAAATGTTGCTACAACTTTAAAAGCACTACAATGACGCTGCGGGATAAATACCAAAGGAAGACTGAACAGCGCGGCGCGCACAACACACAACACACACACACACACTATTATATATATATATGTGTGTGCTGTTTAGCTCCTTTGGTATTATCCCAGGTCATTGTGTTCTGTTTAAAGTTGTGCAACGTTTCAGCAGAATCTCATCTGCCATCCTCAGGCTTCTGTTATGGAAGGGTGTCACAGTTCCTGGTTTCAAATTTCAAATCAAAAATTTTTGAAACAGGAACTGTGAGACACACTTCCATACAGAAGCCGGAAAGGATGGCAGATGAGATTCTGCTGAAAACGTTGCATATCCAACTTTAAGCAGAACTACAATACTGGTGGATAATACCTGAAGAAGCTAAAACAGCACACATGTAAGAGTACCCGCGAAAGCTTGAAAAAACCAAATATAAATATACACACACACATATATTATATATATAATATATGTATATTTGTTATTTAACTTTTCGCGGGTACTTAACATGTGTTGCTGTTCGAGCTTCCTTACAAACCAATACAGAAGCCTGATGATGCAGATGAGATTCTGCTGAAACGTTGCCTACAACTTAAAAGCACAACTATTAAAAGCCGTGGGATAATTACCCAAAAGGGAAGCTGAACAGGCATTTATATTATAGATAGATAGATAGATAGTAGATAGAATGATAGATAGATAGATAGATAGAATAGATAGATAGATAATAGCATAGATAGATAGATAGATAGATAGATATAGATATATAGAATATATTTGTGCGTTTAGCTCCTTCGGGTATTATAAACCACGTCATTGAAGTTCTGTTTAAAGTTGTAGCAACGTTTCAGCAGAATCTCATCTGCCATCATCAGGCTTCTGTATGATGTGTGTCTCCCAGTTCGCTCTGTTTTCAAATTTGAGGATGCGTCTATTCTGATTGGCTAATTAACCTGGGTCTGCTGTTCATTGGACTTGGAGTTTGATTGATTGGCTGTTTCTGTTTCTTCTGTCTGTTTTGTGGCTTTGTTGGCTGGCAACACTCTGTTCTTGTGTTGGAGGCTTTCAAATTGCAGCTTGCTTCGGTGAAAGGACGGCTGCATCCATTAGGAAGCCCAGGTTTCACCTGGGCTGCCTGGTGGGGGGGTGTTTTGAGTTGGAGCTATCAGAGGGAGTCTGTTTTGCCAGGTGATTTTCCTGGCCTTGTGTGTGGAGATCTTTCTATTTGAGGAGTGGCCAGGCTTCAAATGATTGACAGTCTGGCTGGACATCATCTCTTCTATTCAGCTGTCAGGTCTTTTTTCCATTCTCATATGGGCTTTCTGAGATTCTGTGGCTGGGTTTCATATAGTGGCTAGGGTTTTATGCCATTGAAGTTGATTGTCTGTGACCTGTGGTTTTCATGTGTTGGATAGTGAGGAGGTGTGTTCCAGATTTTTTACATGCATTTTGTGTTCATCTAGGCGGGATACTTATCTTCTATTTGGTCTGTCCAATGTATGTGGCCGGGCATGACTGTCAGGAATTTCGTATATGCCTTGGTTGTCCAGGTCAATTTTGTCTTTGGGTTCCTCAGGATGGCTGCCTATTTTTTGTCTGTTTGAAGGCAGTCTTGATTGTTGATGCCTGTGTAGTATCTTACTTGATTTATCTTGTAGTACCGCTTATGTAGGGCAAGACAGACTGCTTCCATAGGTCTGTTGGTCTTCTAGGTCTCTGTTATGTCTTGGGTGTTTTGGTGTTGGATCAGCGTTGGTTGATTTTGTTTTTGTGGAAGCCATGGCTGTCAATACGCAGTCAGGTGCATAGTTCAGTCAAATGGGGCACTAAACCCTAGCACCCAGGGTGAAACCCAGCTGCTAATGACATTAGCTAGCTTGCTGTGAATAAGCAGCCAGTCCTTTCACTCGGAGCCAAGCGCATGAAAGCCTCCAACACGAAGAACAGAGTGTTTGCCAAGCACATCAAAAGCCACCAAAAACAGACAGAAGAAACCAGAAACACCAATCAATCAAACTCAAGTCAATGAACACAGACCCAGGTTAAAGCCAATCAGATAGACCAGCCTCAATCAAAATTGAACAGAGAACTGTGAGGAACCACACTCCATACCGAAGCCTGATGATGGCAGATGAGATTCTGCTGAAACGTCTGCACCAACTTTAAACAGAACTACCTAGACGTGGATAATACCCGAAGGAAGCTAAACAGCACAAAATGTAAAGTACCCGCAAAGGCTTAAAAAAAATTAAAAAAAATAAAAAATAAAAAATAGAATATATATAGATATAGAGATATATATGTGGTGTGTTGTGGTGTATGTTGCCCATATACAATTAATTCAACTTACCTATTATACATTTTTCATTCATATATTACATTTCCAACATGATAATGTCCTCTTTTCATCTTCATCCCAATCATTAACCCCCCTCCCTTTTCTGTTGGCAAGACCACAGAAATATTTTATTGAGTTGACCCCTGCAAACTGCTCTAATCACCAGAGGTCTGTGGAGTTCTCCATCATCAGGTCACGGTTGCTCCCAAAGGTGCCTTTTTCAGAGGCAACTGGACTAATCTAAGAAGCCCCTATCCTGGTCAGCAGCTGAAAGATAGCTTCTGGATGAGAAGCAAAACGTCTGTCAAAAGAAAAAAACCAAGGCAGGCCAGTTTCCTCCAGAAAAGCGCACCTTTAGGCTGTAAACAATTACTGCACCACAATTCCTAGTTGCCCAGTCGCTGTTAGACTTTTAAATATCACCCAGCATCAGCGCACAACCAGAAATCATTCATGAATGGACCTCGGCTGTTTTGCCTTCTCCCCTATGTTAGCAAGGATCTCCCTAGACTGCCTTGCCTTCCCCTGGAACAACCAGTAGGCTTCATGGATTGTCAATGCACAACAACGTGCCAAGTTAACCCTCCCTTGATCCCTCTTCCAGCCTAGCTTGGCAATCCCAAACACTAAGCAACCAGTGTAACCTCAAGGACTACTTGTATATTGAAAAAACAAACCCAAGAGAAACTACATAATGTTATTATTCCCATCTCTTGCACTCCTCTGCCATCCGAATGAGTCCTTCAGACTCTGAATATAATCCAATGTTCTTGAGCCCCCAAATCTTCCTTAACCCCATTTTCAAAAAATGGGGCCAATCAAATTTTTACACAGTTTTAGCAGAAGGTGAATAACCAGGTCCAGAATGTTTCATGCGCATGAAAGTAGCCATCTGGGATGTCACGGCTGAAAGCTTGGTAGATGTTATGGCTTTATTACACTGCTCAAAAAATAAAGGGAAACACAAAAATAAAGTCATCCAGATCTGAATGAATAAATAGTCTTATAAATACATTGTTCATTACATAGTTGAATGTGCTGACAACAAAATCCACACAAAATTATCAGGAAATCAAATTAGCAACCCATGGAGGTTCTGGGATTTTGGAGTTACACTCAAATGTAAAGTGGAAAAAAAAGGCTACAGGCTGATCCAACTTTGATGTAATGTCCTGAAAACAAGCAAAATGAGGCTCAATCGTTGTGTGGCCTCCACAGTGCCTGTTATGACCTGGAACATGCCTCCTGATGAAGGTGTGGATGGCTCTCCTGAGGGATCTCCTCCCACACCTGGACCAAAGCATCCCCACTCCTGGGACAGTCTGTGGTGCAAAGTTGGCGTTGGGGGATGGAGCAAGACATGATCTTTCCCAGGTTAATTGTGCTTAATTGGATTCAGGTCTGGGGAACGGCAGAGTCAGTCCATAGCATCAATGCCTTTGTTCTTGCAGGAAACCTGGACACATTCTAGCCACATGGAGGTCTAGCATTGTCGTTGGCATTAGGAGGGAAAACCCAGGGCCAACTGCACCAGCATATGGCTCTCACAAGGGTCTAGGATCTTCATCTTGTTATCCTAATGGCAGTCAGGCTTCCTCTGGCGAGCACATGAGTGGGCTGTGCGGCCCCTTTAAAGAAATGCCACACCACCATGACTGACCCACTGCCAAATGGTCATGCTGGGGATGTTTGCAGGGAGACATTTTCCACAGCGTCCCCAGACCCTGTCACGTCGTTCCATTGTGCTCAGTGTGAAAACCTGCTTGCATCTGTGAGAGCAACAGGGCGCCAATGGCGAATGTGCCAATCTGGGTGCTCTCTGGCAATGCAAAATTGTCTGCACGATGTTGCGGTCAGCAAACCCCCACCTTGTGGACGTCCGGCCTCATACACCCTAATGGAGTCTGTTTCTGACCAGTTTGAGCAGCCAGCAATACAACATTGGTGGCCGCTCTGGAAGTCATTTTGCAGGGCTTTTGGCAGTGCTCCCTCCTGTCCCTCCTGCACTAAAGGCGAGGTACGATCCTGATGCTGGGGTTGTTAACCTCTACGGCCTCCTCCACATCTCCTGCCCTGATACTGGCCCTGTCTCCTGTAGAACCTCATTCTGCGACACTATGCTGACAGACACAGCAACCTTCTTGCCATAGCTCGCATTGATGTCCATCCTGGTGAACTGACCACTTGTGTGAGGGTTGTTAGACTCCGTCTCATGCTGTCACTAGAATGAAAGCATCACCAGCATTCAAAAGTGACCAAACCATCAGCAGAAAGCCTAGGAAACTGAGAAAGGGTCTTGTTGTCACCACCTGCACAAACCACTCCTTTGTTGGGATGTCTTTGCTACCTGCCTATGCTTTCTACCCCCCCCAATGTTGTCTATTCCATTTCAACAACATGTAAAACTGATTATCAATCAGTGTTGCTACCTAAGTGGACAGTTTGATTTCACAGAAGTGTGATTGACTTGGAGTTACATTGTGTTGCTTAAGTGTTCCCTTTATTTATTTATTTTTGAGCAGTGTATATTCCACATAATTATTCCTCACATACAGACCAGTATTTTCCAGAGTGAGTGCTGACAAGAGACATGAGATAAGCATATATTCAAAATACCAGAACAACAAAGGACTACCACTCAGCGTATTCCATGGTGCATTTTCAAGATATCCTTCTGCATTCATGGAAAAGAGTCTTCCTTTCAAATATCTACATGGAATCATTTATGAAACATTTATGGGACCTTGATCTACATCTGCTGGGACTCACAAATAAACAAGCTTTACTAAGATGCAACTCTTTTCTTATGCTCAAGTTTTAGGAGAGATGAAGGGGCTTTGGCATGCACATTGTAAGGAAAAGCAGTTTATTTGCTTATAGCCAGCCTTTAGTATTTGTATAAATAACTCAAGGCAGCAAACATATCCAATCATCACCCTTCTTCCTCCTATTTTCTCCATAACAACAACCTTGTGAGGTGGGTTGGGCTGAGAGCGACTGACCCAAAATCACCCATTTGCCTTTCATGCCTAAGGTGGGACTAGAATTCACAGTCTCCTCATGATTGGCCCAAAGTCAGCCAGTTGGCATAAAGGCTAAAGTGGAACTAGAATTCATGATATCATAGTTTCTAGCCTGGTGCCTTCCCAACCAGACCGAACTGATGAAATAAGTAACTTTCTCTATAACATCTCCAAAATTTGAAACTGGTACCCAGAGAGCTACCCTATAAAACAGGATTTCTCAACCTTGGCTGCTTGAAGATGTGTGAAGTTCAACACCCAGAATTCCCCAGCCAGTGGCCCCTAGGAGCTGGCCATCCTGGGAGTTGAAGTCCCCACATCATCTTCAAGCAGCCAAGGTTGAGAAACATTGCCATGGAACACATCAAAGGTTTTGAGCATTCAGGAGGACGGTTTCTATTGCCCGGAGGAAATCTTTCTGAATTTCCCACTTTATTTGCACCTTTACCCAGAGGAACATGGCATCTATTTTAAAACTCCCATTCAGAATAGGGGTGAGAGCACCGCCCCAGCCATTGGTGGACAACATGTAGCAAAAACAGAGCCAGCACCCAGATGGGACATAATTAAGCCCTTATTTCAACTTCATCCCCTATGAGAAAATTAAGTCAGGTTTCTCAAGATGCCTTTGATAGATACCAACCCGTATTTACAACACAGAGATTAGACTTTCCACACCAATCGATCAAACTAGTAAGGGTTCTTGAAGTAACCTTTATCTAACCATAACACTGGCAACATTTAAACAGGTACAGGTTGTTCTCAGATTTTATTTATTTGTGTTGTATTTATTAAACTTATTTGCTTTGTTATGACTGTAATGGAGCCTGCCAACACAATCATAAATTGTGACGGTCATAAAACAGGCTGTCCCATGACTGGACTCATTTTTTAAAAGCTTTTTTGCAGTGGTTGTTAAACAAACACCATGGTCATTAAGCAAGCCCATGGATCAACATGGGCTAGTTTTGCCGAAAAAATGGAAGCCAATGCCAGATTTTGGCAGAACAGAAATGCCATAAAACACGGTCATTGGACTGCAGGATGCTGCAGATGCAGCCATTGTCAAATGCCTGAATGCAGCCGCATGAATGTTAATATGTATTGCTCGTCCATGTGTGATATGCTAAATAAATAAATAAATGCTAAATAAATAAATCAATATGGGAAGGGTGGTCAATGGAACTGGAACACAAGTACCTCCATGGAGTCCCTCATAAGTTGAGAATTACCTGTATCAGGTACTACAAACCACAACTAAGCCCAAAATTCCTGCAGTAAGACATTTTAGTGAATTTTGTCCCATTTACGAGCTTTCTTGCTACAGTTCTTAAGCGAATCCCTGCAGTTCTTCAGTTAGTAATAAGATTATTAGGTGAATCTGGCTTCTGCGTTGATTTTGCTTGTCAGAAGGTTGCAGAAGGGAATCACATGACCCCAGGACACTGCAACTGTCATAAATAGGAGTGCCTGAATTTTGATCATGTGACCCTGGGGATGCTGCAATTGTTGTAAGTTGGAAAACGGCAATCGGTCTTCTTTTTTTACTGCCGTTGTAATTTTGAACAGTCACGAAATAGACTGTTTTAAATCAAGAATTAGCTATACAATCAAGAAAAAAGTATTTGTTTCTTGGGGGAAGAATTTTGGATATGGGATTGCCCTAGAGAAATGGCAAAAATTGTGGTCTCAAAATTACAAAATGACAATGTCAACAGCATTTAAAGAAAATTTGTTAAAGATGTTTTACAGGTGGCACTTTCCCCTGACAAGAAGAGCAAGAATGTTCAAGAATAAGTCCGAAAAGTGTTGGAAATGTCATCAGACACCTGGCTCATAATTACCATATGTGGCTGGACTTGTGCGGATGTGAAAAATATTGGACTAAAATCCACATTGTGTTGGAAAAAAATGACAAAAAAACATATAGATTTGAAACCAGAGATATTTTTATTGGGAATTTTACCTGAAATATATAGTAAAGACTTGAAATAACCTGATTGTAAATTGTATTAACAGCGGCTAGGATTTACTTGCCAAAAAACTTGGAAAAATGAGAAAAATAACATTACAGAGGAAATCATTAAGAAAAATATTGGAATGTGCTGAAATGAGTAGATTGACATTTGAAATTAGAGAGCAAGAAGATAAACAATTTTTATAAAATTTGGGATCTATTCTATCAATGATTAGATAATAAACATAGTAATGAAATATGTAGATTTTTAGAAAATAATAAATATATAAAGATGTATTTCTTTTTTTCTTTTTTTAAATTATATCTACAAAATGATTCTAGGATAGATCTGGAGGATAATATGAATTGTTATAAAATAAATTAAGTAGAACATGATTATTTTGTAAAACATGAATGAATAAAAGTATAGTCAAGGATTGATTAATAAAGATATTAATGTACTTGATATTTGATTGAAAGTATGAGAGGATATATAATGTAACTGTAATTGAAGACTACGAAATAGTAGCAAAAGCAATTTGTAAACACAACCGGCACCTAATTGTATATATATGGAAGATGGCTTAATATTTTTATGTTTTGTTTGTTTATGTTTGTTTTAAAACCAATAAAAATTTGTAAAATAAAAAATAAAAAACAAACTAAAATAAAAAATAAAAAAAAATTTTTAAAAAAGAAAAAAAGTATTTGTTTGCTTTGTTTGCATCCATCTCTCAACGAGGTGATGCTGGATGCCTTACAACATTAAAGAAAAAAAGTTCTCCCAACTTCATATTTGTATCAAGTCAAAACAAACTTGACTTCTGGATTAATCCCTGTGGTTTTGTGACAGCATATCCAGAGTTGGGACTGCCCTGGCCTTCTTCCTCCTTGGCTGGGGGCAGGGGGAAGAGGCCCCAGACTCAGTCAGTTGACCTTGAGCCTTAGGTGGGAGTGGAGATCATAGTCTCCCAGATTCTATCCCAGCACCTCTAATCACTACACCAGGGGTCTTCAAACTTGGCAAGTTTAAGACTTGTGGACTTCAACTCCCAGAATTCCCCAGCTAACATGACTGGAGGAAGAATTCTGGGAGTTGAAGTCCACAAGTCTTAAAGCAGTCAAGTTTGAAGACCCTTGATCTACAGTATCTATCTTCCATCTCCATCTCCATCCCTCTCTCTCTCTTTCTCTCTCCCCCTCCCTCCCTCCCCCTCTATCTATCTATCTATCTATCTATCTAATCCAAGGGTCTTCAAACTTGGCAAGTTTAAGACTAGTGGACTTCAACTCCCAGAATTCCTGAGCTAACATGACTGGAGGAAGAATTCTGGGAGTTGAAGTCCACAAGTCTTAAAGCTGTCAAATTTGAAGACCCTTGATCTACAGTATCTATCTTCCATCTCCATCTCCATCCCTCTCTCTCTCTTTCTCTCTCCCCCTCCCTCCCTCCCCCTCTATCTATCTATCTATCTATCTATCTAATCCAAGGGTCTTCAAACTTGGCAAGTTTAAGACTAGTGGACTTCAACTCCCAGAATTCCCCAGCTAATATGACTGAAGGAGGAATTTTGGAAGTTGAAGTCCACAAGTCTTAAAGTTGTCAAGTTTGAAGACCCCTGCAGTACACCAAGCCAGCTCTCTAACTTCATAAAGAGCTGAAAAATATGTTTAAGAGCCTTTTGAAAATCATGAGAGGAAGAGAAAAAATTAAAAGAAAGCCCCAAAAATGCAACAAAAATGGAAAAGTAAAATGAAAACAACAAACAACCATCTTGATTGCATGATTGAGCCAAACACACAACATGAATTGCAATCAAATTACCCCAATCCCAAGGTACTTCAGTATGCACAGCTTGGAAGTCCAGCCTCATCAGTATGAACCAGCAAGGGTCCCAAAGACTCAGTCACGAGAAAGATTGGTAGACGGAAGAAGGAAAAATAAATCAGAAAAGGTCCAGCACCACAGAAAGCAAAGCTCAAAGAGAAGCACTGGTCCAAGCAAAACATCATCAAACATGAAGAAGGTGCTCAACCTTCTCAAGAATAAAAAATGGTGGAAGATTAAAGTTGTGGGTTTCATTGATAAGAACCTCAAAGACCAGTAAGGCTGCCATTTAACAACCCTGAAGAGCAAAACAAACAGGAGAAGATTTAAAAAAGGATGATCAGGACAGAAGAACACAACCTCACTGTCATCCAAACTTAGTATAAGGCAGTGGGACCACTTCCAACCGGGGATCCCAACAGGACCACGCCTCACCTTCTGTGGGTTCATCTCTGAAGAATTCTGGGAAAAGCAGTGCAAGAGGAGACACTGGGAATCTCATTGCAATCTTACGGAGCACAAGTAAGTTCTTCACCCTTGTTGCAACTTTTGATAGTCGTCCAATGGCCCTATCTGGGGGAACCCAGTCATGCCGGGAATGGATAAGCTGCAGAAATATCTTGGAATAGCAATATTCTTGCTATTTGGCAGATAGAGACACTTGGATCTGCTTATAGCTGGGTTCCAACTGGTCAGAATAGAATAGAATTCTTTATTGGCCAAGTGTGATTGGGCACACAAGGAATTTGTCTTGGTGCAAAGGCCCAGATGAGGTGCCAAGACCCAACTTTATAGAGTTATCTGGACAAACTTTGACTCTCTCATTCCTGAGGAAATGGACGGGGTTCTCTACTCTATTAGCCAGCCCACATGCTTCTTAGACCCAGGTCTCTCCTTGAATGATTAAAGGCCTGTGGCTGGATCCATGTGTGATGTCAGCTTTAGTGAGGGGATGGCTTCCTCAGCTTTGAAAGAGGCTGTGTCACACCCTCTCAAGAAGCCAAATGGTTCTGGACATCTCAAAGATGCTTTTTCAAGAGGCAACTGGACTTTCTGGTTTTTCTTTGAAGACATTTCACTTCTCATCTAGTCCCCCCTCAACAGAGGGGGAGGGATAGGACATCACCTATCTCCAGTCAACAACACAGTCCTTTCAACAGTTCCAAGAAGGCTCCACATTAATTTGCACTACTCAAGTGACCCTGAGGACACAGATATACCTTCAGGTGGCCTCAATGACTCCCTAAAAGGATGCAAATGATCAGCTGTCTGCAAGAGGTATAAAACCTTCCATTCCCCACTATCCAGTCAGAGATCAAGAAGCTTCTTGGTTGAGAAGCAAAATGTCTTCAAAGAAAAACCAGAAAGTTCAGTTGCCTCTTGAAAAAGCACCTTTGGAACAACCATGACCTGGATGACTGAGAATTTCCACAGACATTTAATCCTGGACAATTATCTCTTTTAGGGAAGGTGGTAAAGAAGATGATCAGCTTTCTTACTTTCTTCAGGCCTGTCAGACTATATTCATGAATTGGAATAGAGCATGGTAACAAGGTCAGCCAATGAACAGGCATAGCAACTGTCAGCCAATGAGGACTGTTTGGAAACTGAAACTAGAAGTAGCCTTGGCATGGCTCTATATTAAGCTCTGCAGCTCTAAAGCTAAGTTGAGCTCTGAGTCTATCTATTGAAGATGAAACTGCTTCTCTCCTCTGCTGTGTGTCTTGCTTGCCTGCTGAACTAAAATGAAACTGATGTCTGTTTCAGAGCTCCTGGATTTCTGTTAAACTTTGAACCTGTCACATGTCTGCTTCTGTAACTCAAACGAGGTACAACTTCTTTAGATGTTGACCATAACATTTTAAATGAACACAAATATTTCTTCAATTTACTAACCTCAGCCATCTGTGTTTACTTTTCTGGCACTGAATTTATGCTGCAATACTCTGAACAAGGCCCCCAGAGGAGGAATTGGATTATGCAGACATGTTTCAGTTGAGGTTCAGGCCAAGGTTTCATATGGAAGCAGCTTTCTCAGGACCTGAGATGGAGCTGGGATGGAGTAGCATCTCATCTTTATTCTCCTTGATCTCTCAATACGTGAAACCGCTGGGTGAGATCATCTGCCTGTTTGGGGTCAGGAATAAATTGATGACATCCAGTGGTGTATCCTGGTCAGCATCAGGAAGGGAGGGAGGGAGGAAGGAAGGAAGCACACCCAGATGTCACTGACAAAAATATGAAATACAAAATATTGAAAGGAAGATACTCAAACAACTCAAAGACAAAGTACAGCAGTGTCAACCTCAAATTGAGTTCAGAATATTTGCAGATAAAGGAAAAGGCTGCGAGTAAAGATCTGTTCACGTAGCCAAAAAGCACAATGGAAATACAAGACAGAACCTAACAAACCCATAATTAATGTCATGAAAAGAGCAAAATGTGACAATCGAGAAGGAACCTCTCACACTGCAGGCAAACTCAGAAGCACCAAGGCCAATGGTGATGGTTTACTCCAGCCACCCAGAAATACTTGTGAAAAACAGCCAAAGCAAATCAAAGGGCTCATTTCAAATGAATTAAAATCACCAATTCAATACATGGATTAAATGGATTAAAATGTTTCAACAAACTGAATTATATACATATAACAAGGAAAGAGGGAAACATCCATGCAGCTCAGAAATACGGCCTCACATTTTTTTTAAATCTATTTGAATCAGAACTCAATCTTAATTTAGATTTTATTAAAAGTGTGTTAAAAGTACAATAGCTGAAACACAAATATTTATTCCACACTTTTCAACTTGAAACTCTTTCTCTAATGCTACATGAGAGGCAGCTTACAGGAGAGTCATAATCCTAACCTATGGATTTTAAAAGCTCACTACTGAAGTGCATAATGAATTTGAATATGTCTCCTGATTTGCAGATGTGCAATAAAACCAGAGATTAAAACATAGAGTAATGCAGTTGGAAGGGACCTTGGAGGTCTTCTAGTCCAACCCCCTGCTTGAACAGGACACCCTATTCT
The DNA here is from genome assembly GCA_004320025.1 of Laticauda laticaudata. NCBI lineage: Eukaryota > Metazoa > Chordata > Lepidosauria > Squamata > Elapidae > Laticauda > Laticauda laticaudata. Next base: position 17,251 of record BHFT01020025.1, on the reverse strand, counting down.
ATCTCAGACAAATGGTGGTCCAGTCTCTTTTTGAAAGCCTCCAGTGATGAAGCACCCACAACTTCTGAAGACAAGCTGTTCTGTTGGTGGATTGCTCGCATCGTCAGGAAATGTCTCCTTAGTTCTAGGTTGCTTCTCTCCTTGGTTAGTTTCCATCCATTGTTACTCGTCTTGCCTTTTAGTGCTTTGTAGAATAGGTTGGTCCCCTTGTCTTTGTAGAAGCCCCTCAAATATTGAAACCCTGCTATCGTGTCTCCCCCAGCCCTTCTTTTCACGAGACTAGAGTCACTAGACTTACATTCACTACAGACATAAATGAAAGTGATGCAGTATTTCAAGCGAGCAACACAAGACTGTAGCTATGATAGCTGGTTTGTTTTAAAATCAGCCAGTCACTGATGAACAAATATTGAGGTACCTTTGGATTCAGCATACTGCAACTTTAAAAAATTCTGATCCCCATGTAGGACAGTGAGTTGCATGCCAGAGGCCCACTGAAGCATGGTGCGCTGACTGACTTAGCTGAGAGCGAAGGCTTCACTTATTGGGCTGCTGCAAAATTCTATTGGTAGATTAATCAAGTGAGATTTAGTTGATTATTAAGAAGGGGCTAATTTTAATCAGTGAGGGGTCAGTTTTAATTGGTGTGGCTGTGAGTTAGAAGGGGAAATCGTTTATTTTTTTTTTTTTACAAAATGCCATTTTGTTCTGGCATTTTACTAGGAGAGCCCTAGTTTTATTTTTTAATTTTTTAAAAAAATGATAAATCCTGTGTCAAGGACAGACGGGAAGTTTCAATTCATACTAACAGTAACTTCCAATTTAAGAGAGATAAAAAACATGGGGAGGTAAGTTGTGTTAAATTTAACACTGTTTAGGTAGTCTTTAACCCACAAATACAATTGCGACCAGAATTTCTCTTACGATACTAATCAAGGTGGTTTTTACGTGAGTCACGCCAATTTTAGACCTTTTTTGGCCACAGTTGTTAAGAGAATTCTGGCAGGTGTTTAGTGAATGCTGAATCCAGTTTTGATCATCACATTACAAAAAAGATGTTGAGACTTTGGAAAAAGTACAGAGAAGAGCAACTAAGGTGATTAAAGGCCTGGGGATTAAAACCTATGAAGAATGGTTGAAGGAATTGTGTATGGCCAATCTAGAGAAAAGAAGGATTGGGGTGACAGGATAGCAGCGTTCCAGTATTTGAGGGGGTCAACTGATTCTCCAAAGCACCAGAGGGCAGGACAAGAAACAATGGATGGAAATTAATCAAGGAGAGAAGCAACCTGGAATTAAGGAGAAATTTCCTGACAGTTAGAACAATTAAGCAATGGATGACTTGCCACCAGAAATTGTGGGTGCTCCATCAAGAAGAGACTGGACAGCCACTTGTCTGAAATGGTATTCTCCTTCTTGAGGAGGGGGCTGGATTAGAAGGTCCCTTCCAGTTCTAATCTGATTTGATTGATTGAATTTTATTTCCTCCATTGACTGTTTGTAAGGAACGGGCTGGGAAGATCACAAATGGCAATCACATGTCCCCAGGATGCTACAACCGTGTTAAATACATGCCGTGTGGCCAAATTTTGGTTACATGATCATGGGGATGTTGCAATTTTGCTAAGTGCAAAGACCAAATGTAAGTCACTTTTTCAGAGCCAGAACTTTGACTAGGCAATAAATGAATGGTAGTGAGGACAACCTATCATGAAACATTACAACCATCACAGAATATATGAACTTCACTCCCTGCTGAGCGCAAAGCTGCCCGAAACATCCCCAACACGTAGCTGTTGTTTGAAAGCCCAAAGCAGAGAGAATCATCATAGCTCTAGGCAGATAATCTCATCACTTAAGAACTTTTACTATCAGGATGTCATTCTAATACAGAGCCCAAATCTCATTTCTTTTAGGTTCAATCGGTTGTTCCTTGTCTTGATCCGAAATTCAATGAAGAACAGCTCCATCTACTCTTGAACATGAGACTTTTAGTTTCCTCCAGACCAGGAATCTCCAAATTTGGCAACTCCTAAGACTTGTGGACTTTAACTCCCAGAATTCCCCAGCCAGCACAGAGAATGGCTGACTGGGGAATGCTGGGAGTAGAAGTCCAATCGGTTCAGGGAGTTAAAATTCACAAGTCTGAAAGTTGCCAAGTTTGGAGATCCCAGCTCTACACCACTCTCACCTCTCCCGCTCTGCCCCGTTTCCCTTCTTTAGCAAGCTATATATGCTCAGTTCCTTTTCTGATTTCTCATAAGGCCAGAGTGCCTTATTCCTTATCGTTCTGGTTCTCCTCTGAACCTGTTCCAACTTTCTCATGTCTCTTTTCAAGCGCAGTGCACAGAACTCTCCGTTCTCCAACAGCAGTTCAATTAGAGGATAATACAGCAAAGTCGCTCCCTCCCATGATCTGGACACAATCCTTCTGTTAATGCAGTCAACGATTATTGGTCTTTCAATTGCTTCATCGCCATGCTGGCTCATGCTTTGCTAGTGGTCCAATTATTACTCCTACATGGATACAGGCTAATTCTGCTGACATCCATAAGTTCGATCCTGACTGGCTCAAAGGTTGACTCAGCCTCCCGTCCTTCTGAGGTAGGTAAAATGAGGACCCAGATTGTTGGGGGCAAGAGGCTGACTCTGTAAACTGCTTAGAGGAGGCTGCAAACACTGTGAAGTGGTACATAAGTCTAAGTGCGATTGCTAGTCCTTCCTCCCTCCCTCCCTCCCTGCCTCAGTGGTGAGAATACAGCACTGCAGGCTAACTCTGCTCACTGCCAGGAGTTCAATCCTGACCATCTCGAGGTTGGTTCAGCCTTCCATCCTTCCGAGGTAGGTAAAACCCAGATTGTTGAGGGCAAGATGCTGACTCTGTAAACTGCTTGGAGAGGGCTGTAAGGCACTATGAAGCGATATATAAGTCTAAGGGCTATTGCTATTCTGCAAGGGGGAGGGGAGAGAGGGAGGCAGAGGTCTCCTCCTAACATCTGTCCCAGCCCCACCCTTGAGCAGGGAAGGTCTAGGCACCCCCACTCAGTGCTGCCCCACTCATCAAGTGCAGCTTTTAATTCTAAAGAGGCAATTCTGAAAAATCGCTTTGGCGGTTTGTAGATGTGGTACTCCAATAGTGCGAACAGATCCCTGGGGGTCTCGATTCTTTCATTTCATAAACCAGATTTTGAGAAAGGGAGGTGAAGCTTCTGCCTGATTCCAAACCTTCCACTTTAGGTAAATTCTTTCAAGAATATTAATTCAGCCAAGAAAGAAAAGCATTTGTTTCTCTTCTCTCCTGTTCATGCCCTCAACAGGAATGAATGGGCCAATGCAGTTGTCAAGACTTGAATGCTCTTGACTCCCAAGCAGCAGCTCCTGCATGGAAAGGGGTCTTCTCAGCACAGAGATGCCATCGAAGGCTTGTGCTCTTCTTCCAGGCATTGTCCTAATTAGCTTTTAATGGTCCAATTAAATGGGGATAATGCTGGTGTTTTGGTAATATTACTCCTACACTACTTATTAAAGTACGGTACTTTTGCATTGCTGTCATACTTTAAGTATGTTTGTAACTTGCCCCAAAATTGTCACACCCCTGTTGGAATCAGACAGCTGGCAGGGAATAGGAATGTGGCTGTGGAAAAAATTGGGGAAGGGCACAGTCCGGCTGGGCAGAGCAGGGGAGAGGTAGAGCAAGGCAGAGGGAATCAGAGGAAGACCCACCCAGGGAGAAACAGAGAAGAGAGCAACGTGGGCTGCATGGCTTACAGGGAAGGAAAGGGCCCTGATTCCCTTCATTAGCTGAAGCTGGGAATATAGTACATTAAAAAGGCAAGCTGCATGCTGTTGGGAGCAAATGTGACTTTATCTTGTATCCTCATGGTTTCTCTGTGTTCCTGGAGTCTTCCCAACTGTGGGAGTTTTGCCATGCTTTCAAGTCTGAAATTCCTTCTCCTGCCCTGTCAAGCTAATTACTTCAGTTTCCAAACAAACCTAAATAAGTTATAGTTTGTGTGTACCTTGTTTTGGACTGAATTTTCTACAGTTAAAGGCTGTTCCTAGGAGAATTTTTCTCCAGCCAGAAGGTAACCTGGACATTGGGGTCCAAGTTGGAGATAATAAAAGGACTCTTTGTGGCCTTTGTGCCATGCCCCTTTGTGTCATCACAAAAATCTTTGGCAACTGAATGAATCAGAAGTAACAATGAAAACATCTGAAATAAAATTATGGTCCCTGCTGTTTACAGCTCCTTGTGGTAAACCTTTTCACGGCAAGGATGGAATTCACACAGAAAGCAGCACCAGAGGGTCTTTAACCCTTTTTTGTTTGACAAGTCCTGAGGACCTGGTTTATATATGGTAAACAATTCACACATCACATTAAGTGAAACAGAAGCAAACCCATAGTATTATTATGGGTGTACGCTTGCCCTTGTGGATGCAATGGCCCTTCAAGGGACAGGTGGTTCCTGGCTTAGGACCGCAATGGAGCCCAAAATTTCTGTTGCTAAGTGAGACATGTATTAAGTGAGTTTTGCACCATTGTATGACCTTTCATGCCACAGTTGCTAAGTGAATCATTGCAGTTGATAAGTTAGTAACACGGTTGCTAAGTGAACCTGGTTTCCTTGTTGACTTTGCTTGTCAGAAGGTCACAAAAGGGAATCACCTTACCCTGGGATGTAACCGTCATAAATATCAGTCAGTGGCCAAGCCTCTGAATTTTGATCACATGATCATGGGGATCCTGCAAACATTGTAATTATTAAAAAACAGTCATAAGTCACATTTTTCAGTACCGTTTAACTTTTAACGGTCATTCAATGAACCGTTTTAAGTCAAGGACTTCCTGTGTTGTGTTTTACTAATCTAGATGAAATGATAATATATATTGCTAGTCCATGTATGATATGCTAAATAAATAAATAAGACTCTTGACAAATGTATCTTTTCTTTTATGTATACTGAGAGCATTTGCATCAAGACAAATTCCTTGTGTGTCCAATCACACTTGGCCAAAAAAGATTCTCTTTCTCTTTCTCTTCTCTTCTAATTTCTATTCTATTCTATTCTCTATCCCGTTCCATTCTATTTAAATTCTATTCCTATATCTTTCTATTCTATTCTATTGTACCCTATGACTATCATTAAGTGTTGGACCTTATGATTTTTGACTCTTGATTAATGTAGCTTTTCCTTTATGTATACTGAGAGCATTTGCACCAAGAAAAATTCCTTGTGTGTCCAATCATACTTGGCCAATAAAGAATTGTATTGTATTGTATTGTATTGTATTCTATTCTATTCTATTCTATTCTATTCTATTCTATTCTATTCTATTCTAAGGGTAAAGTAGGAGTAGCCCAACTGGTTATGTTTCCTGTCTGGTGTAAAGCAGGCTTCATTCTTGCACGTCTGAAAGGACCAATTTCTTTGCTGTCCTCCATCTCTCAAGGTCTTTCTCAAAACCATCACAATCATTTCCCTCTGGCAGTCCTTGTGCCAATAAACAGATCTTTGATGGAGCAAAGAAAATACTTGAAATGCTTTGTAAAAAGATGAGAAGAAAATGCACTGCTTACATTACATCCACGTCAAGGGCAGGTTTAGCAACTTGAAAATTACCACCATAATTTTTTTTTAAGAAAAAACAACAACCCAGGACTCTTAGGTCAGAAAAGCTTACAACATGCAGGTAAATTAAGCTTACAATTATGCAGGTAAAAAGCATTCGGCTTCATCCACAGCCATTCTGAGGTGTTTGAAAGGCGCCCAATCTTGGCAGGGACCCAGGCATTAAAGTTTGATAAGACGGCATACAAAATATATAATCACCGAACACAAAGTGGTGTTTCCTCCCAAAAGGAGGGCCCACTTCATACAATGATCTGCTATGTTCCACAACAGAATTACTTCTCGAAATATTCAGGACTCATTTCTCAAGATCATTTTCTTCCTGCAGATCAACTACAGGGAGTCCTTGACTTATAAGAGTTCATTTAGTGACCGTTACAACAGCACTGAAAAAAAATGTAATTTATGGCTGTTTTTCATGCTTATGACAGTTGCAGCATTCCTGTGGACACATGATCAAAATTTGGTTGCTTGGCAACTGGCTCATATTTATGACAGTTGCAATGTCCTGGGGTGACCTAATCCCCTTCTGCAAGCAATAATGGAAGGAAACTGGACAAGGAAAAATCCAACCTGGAAATAAGGAGACATTTTTCTGACAGTGAGAACAAATAACCAATGGAACAGAAGTTGCCTTCAGAAGTTGTGGGAGCTTCATCCCTGGAGGCTTTCAAGAACAGACTGGACTCCCATCTGTAAGAAATGGTGTAGGGTCTTCTGCTTGGGCAGGAGGTTGGACTAGATGACCTACAAGGTCCCTTCCAACTCTGCTAATCTGTTATCTGGCCTTCTGACAAGCAAAGTCAATGGGGAAGCCAGATTCACTTAACAACTGTATTATTAACTTATCAACTGCAATGATTCACTTAATAGTTGTGGCAAGAAAGGTCGTAAAAAGGGACAAAACTCAGTTAACAAATGTCTCACTTAGCCACAGAAATTTTGGACTCAGTTGTAGTTACAAATTGAGGACTAGCTGTAGTGAAGAGTCAAAGTTACCTGAAACAAAGGATTATTCAGCTCCATTTTAGTGTTTCTTATTTTTCAGAATTATTTCATATCACTTTCAGAAACCAAAGACAAAAAAAATAAATTGAATTAAACGAGTCGGTTTGGTTCAACAGTTTACATTCTGGATTAAAGGGCAGGAGACGGTGAGTTCTAATCCCCCCTTAGGCACAGAGGCCAGCTGCACCCCTTAGAACCAATAATCCTCTCTTACTCCAATCCACCTTGCTGGGTTGTTGTGGGGGGAAAAAATAGAAGGTAGGAGCATTACAAGTGCAAAATAAGTGCAGGAGAATAAACCTAACGATTAAAATGAGAGAACTCAGCTGCTTTTCATCATCAAAGTTAAAATGTCTTCATCATAAATTCTGAGCGCCCATGGATAGAAAGACAGGATATAGTTAATATAAATAAATGCCAAGTTAATGTTTAATTCTTTTGAACTACCAGGTTACTTCAAGATTTAAATATTTTACAAGGGACGTGAAGGGAAACATTGCTGGCGGATCCAGAAGCATTTTCCTTCCCCTGCATGGAATTCTTTTAATATTGTTATGAGTGGCTGGAAACAAATGGAATCAAGCAATCAATAATTTTTGGTTAGCCAACCATATGGGCTAAATAAATACAATTAAAACCATAAATACGCCACTGGCGGTCTTGAGTTAATAACACATAAAAACTTAGCATATTTCCTAGGCTCCCTAGGTAAAGGCTGCAGGCTGCCTTTCCTTGTTTCATTTTCTTTTTTGTTTTCTTTATTACAGATGTTACTGTACAAGAGCAGTTTTTTCCTGAATCCAGTCCCGGAAAATGTGCATGACAGAATCTCTTCACCCGTGTTTTTTTCCAATTGTGCCAAAGAAGACATGCCAAGCATTAGCCATCTAAATCCTTTTCCATGTACAGAACCAAGAATTTGCTGAATGAAAGAAAACAATCGTGAATACTTAATTTGGCTTTTATTAAGCCTAACCTATCGGCTCAGGGGATGGACAATAAATTATCACTAGAGTTAACACTTCCTATATTGAAAATCACTCCACAGCTGTGTGTTCACATAAATGCTAGCCTATCTCAGCCATGGCTTCGTGAATTACATGATTATGGCTTCATTATAATAAAGCACAAACTCACATAGGTTGAGGTTCTATATCAGGGCTCTTCAAACTTGACAGCTTTTAGACTCGTAGACTTCAACTCCCAGAATTCCTCCTCCAGTCAGGTTAGCTCAGGAATTCTAGGAGTTGAAGTCCACAAGTCTTAAATTTGCCAAGTTGGAAGACTCTTGTTCTATAATATAAAATACAGCTAGTGAATCTACACTTCTTGAACTCTGGTATGGGAGAAGAGTTCCTCAAAGAAAACAAGCCAATGGATCATCAGGCAAACCAACCAAGTAGTCTACTTGAGGCACAAATGACCAGGCTCAAATCAGCATATTTTGTACATATTATGCCAGAACAATCGATCAGAATGGAGTTGGAAGGGACCTTGGAGGTCTTCTAGTCCAAACCCTGCTCAAACAGGAGAGCCTATACAGGGGTGGGCTTTAAAAGGTTTAGCAAAGGTTTCTCTGCCCAGTTGCTGGGTGGGCATGGCCATGGTGAGTGTGGCCTAGTCAGCCTTCTGCACTACAGCGGGGGGGGGGGGGGGGG